>JACEEZ010001756.1:100000-102500 GCA_016584305.1 Chionoecetes opilio
ATTAATAAACACACACACACACACACACACACACACACACACACACACACACACACACACACACACACACACACACACACAGCAGGTTCTATTACAATCAAAACAACTAATACATCACATAACAGTTAGTCAATCAGTCAGTCAGTCAGTCAATCAGTCAGTCAGTTAGTGTCACAGTAGCAAGGACGACAGAGCAACGCACGCCTTCTCCTCAACCACACACCCCTTCACCCCCTTACAGCGGTGGACCGTTCCAGGGGCGATGCGTGACCACTATAATAACAGGACACGGTATAGAGGCGGGAGGGGGAGAGAGGAAGGACGCGTTGAGAAGGAAAAGAAGGGGAGTAAAGGCCGGTATAGGATGAAAAACTGTGTCTTCGTAAAAAAAAAAAAAAGTGAGGCCATTGAAATAACCTTGTTTCTTATGGTGCCAGAACGGGAGGGGGTGGAGGAAGGACGGTCAGAAGGAAAAGGGGGAGAGTAAAGACCACTAGGATGAAAAATTGTATCCTTGTAAGTAAGAAAATATTGAAGCCATTAAAATAACCTTGTTTCTTATGGTGTCAGGACTGGGCCAAAAGGGAAGCAGGGATAGAGGCGGGAGGGGAGGGCAGGGGGATAGAGGAAGGATAGTGAGAAGGAAAAGGAGGAGAGGGTAAAGGTCAAGAAGATGAAAAACGGTGTAAAAAAATAATCATCAATAAAATATAAGGCATTGGTGACATTGTTTCTATGGTGTCAGACTGGGACAAAGGGGAAAGCAGGGATGGAGGTGATCTAGACTCAGAGCGGGGCAGATCAAGGTGTAAAATATTGAAGGCATTAAAATAACCTTGTTTCTTATGGTGTCAGACCTGGGACAAAGGGAAAGCAGGGATGGTGCTGATCTAGAGCGGACCTTGTTTCTTACATGGTGTCAGACTTGGGACACGAAAGGAACATGGATGGGGCTGATCATAGACCACTATATGATTTACAGTGGTCTATGGGCTGATCTATTACGGGGCAAGATTAATAGACATACTATAAATACTATACTATAAATATACATACATATATACATACTATAAATATAAATTAAAAGTCTATTGATCTTGCTACGGGGCATATATACGTAGTTGTAAGCGACAAACGTGCAATCTTTGTATATGCATAATTCTTCTTCTCTTTATCATGACGTTTTTAAACTTAATTCATACGTAGAGCGGGGCAGATCAAGGGCGTTATGAGTGGACGGGGTGAAAAAGACCACGGCTGATCTCTCCTGACGATGACTTGTCGGAACACGCTCTTTCCCCCCAGGTCATACGGTGCAGCGGTGTCATGTGCGATTACTCGGCCATGACACACTGCTTGCCGCCTTCAATTCATTCCCTTTTCTCTTTTCTTTTGATATTTCTCCGCCTTCACTCATTCCCTTCTCTTTTCTTTTTGCTATTTCTCCGTCTTCACTCATTCCCTTCTCTTTTCTTTTGATATTTCTCCGCCTTCACTCATTCCCTTCTCTTTTCTTTTTGCTATTTCTCCGTCTTCACTCATTCTCTTTTCCCTTTTATTTGGCTATTTTTAATTATCATTCGTTTCTTCCAACAGACGCCAAACAACAACAGCAGCAGCAACAGCAGCCGGCGACGATGCCTTTGCCGCAGGACTTCGTGGTCAAATACTTGGGTCACCGAGACGCCGGGGGACTGTGGGGCATCAAGGTGGGTCACAGAGGCGCCGGGGGACTGTGGGGCATCAAGGTGGGTCACAGAGGCGCCGGGGGACTGTAGGGCATCAAGGTGGGTCACAGAGGCGCCAGGGGACTGTGGGGCATCAAGGTGGGTCACAGAGGCGCCGGGGGACTGTGGGGCATCAAGGTGGGTCACAGAGGCGCCGGGGGACTGTGGGGCATCAAGGTGGGTCACAGAGGCGCCGGGGGACTGTGGGGCATCAAGGTGGGTCACAGAGGCGCGTACGGTAATTAATCACTTCATGCCCAGAACTTTCCTTTGCTATATAAAATCGTTTATTGTTAGCCATAAGATTACAAAAAACAACTTAATATACCACATTAGCTAGTGGACAAGGATACTAAACAGGTCATATCTATAAAATATTGCTTATATTAATTAAAATCGTCTAATGTTAGCCAAGTTACAATGGAATTTACGTTCAGGGCCTCAAGGGGTTAAGTGTTCGAAAGGTAACACTAAACACCATCAATATATGAGTGTGACATCACTTTAGAAAATGTATTTTATTAAGTAGTATTGTTTATAGTAGGTACCGGGGCTGAAGTGGCAACACGCTAACGAGCATACGCCTCAAGTAGCCACATCTAAAGTGACTTGATAAATTGGAAAGACTATAGTTTGAGGAGAGGTGAGCGCAGGTGGATGGCGGAAGAGCTGCGTTTTACCGAGCACAGTATGTAACACAACCACCTGAGACGCCAAGCTAACAGTGGCATGCCCATTCAGGGAGGAAGAAGGCAAAACATTTATTTGACCTT
>JACEEZ010001756.1:105000-110000 GCA_016584305.1 Chionoecetes opilio
AAAAGTTGTTACGTGTTATGTTCTTTAAAAATCGTTATGACCATACCATCAGTATTTTCCGAGACTTCAAGTTATTAAAGCTTCCAGATATCATACTCCTTCAAACCAATCTTTTTGTACATAAATCCATACACTCTTTACCTTTAGACCTTGGCTTTAGAGCAATACCCTACAATGTAACCCGAAGACCACATGATTTACGTATACCATTGTGCAGGACATCACATGCACAACAGAGTATCTTGTCAGGAGGAACTAAAAGCTGGAACAACTTACCAGAACATTTTATTACTGATGAAAACTTAAAATCTTTCAAACGTAACTTGATAAAAAGCATGCTTGACAAATACAATGAAAATTTATAAACTCTTTACAACCATAAATGTCATATTGTGTGGTTTTTTTTATGGTTATTAAGATTTTTTTTTTATATACATTTAAAATGATTGGTTTACTATTGTTAACTTCCATATTATCATCCATAAAATATTATATTTTCAAAATGGCCTGACCAGTCCCTTGCTATGTTATTATGTATTATAGCTTTCAGGTCCTATAAAAGCTTCGGCTTATTGGACCTGGCTTTATCACTATATGTAATATGTTCATATGTACAAAACTACATGGCCAAATAAATATATCAATATCAATATCTCTCTCTCTCTCTCTCTCTCTCTCTCTCTCTCTCTCTCTCTCTCTCTCTCTCTCTCTCTCTCTCTCTCTCTCTCTCTCTCTCTCTCTCTCTCTCTCACACACACACTCTCTCTCTTTTAGGGTACAGCATTTAGCAGGTTTACTTTCCCGTATGTGTTTAGCAGAGCATCGATTATTATTTACTTTTGAGATATATAAATAAAGAAAACTGTACTTATCCCCTTCTCTCTCTCTCTCTCTCTCTCTCTCTCTCTCTCTCTCTCTCTCTCTCTCTCTCTCTCTCTCTCTCTCTCTCTCTCTCTCTCTCTCTCTCTCTCTCTCTCTCTCTCTCTCTCTCTCTCTCTCTCTCTCTCTCTCTCTCTCTCGCAGGTGAAGGGCAACAAAGTGAACAAGAAACCCAAGAAGTTCGCCATTGATCTCCGCTCACCTGAGGAGATTGAGGTCGATCTCAAGGAAGCAGACTCGGAAGCTTAAAAAGGGAAGAGGGAGAGAAAGTGGAGAGAAAAGAGAGAAGATAAAAGAGAAAAAGAAAAAAAAAAGAGAAGTGGAGAGAAAGGAGAGAAGATAAACGAGAGAGAAAAGAGAGAAAGAAAAGAAAAAAAGAAAAAAATAGAGAAATGGAGAGAAAGGAGAGAAGATAAACGAGAGAAGAGAGAAAGAAAAGAAAGAAAAGAAAAAAATAGAGAAATGGAGAGAAAGGAGGGAAGATAAAAGAAAGAAAAAGAAAAGAAAAGAGAAAAAAAGAAAAGAGAAGTGGAGAGATAAATATATATATAAAACAATCAATAGAAAAAAGTGACCTATATCTATAAGGAAGTGGGTGAGATAGACGAAGGAAAATAAATAAAGAGAAAGTGTTCCGTATCTGAAGACTATTATTATTATTATTATCTATTAGACTCTGAAGCTATGTTAAAAAGGGAGAGAGAAAAATATATATACAAAAATATCAATAGAAAAAAAGTGACCGCTATCAATATGGAGAAGGGTGAGAGAGGCGAAGGAAAATAAAGAAAAAGTGTTCAGTCTATGTTGTATAATCAAAAAGTGAACAAAAGTGTATATAAATTGAGTAGGTTTACGTGTGATTCTCGAAAAATAATTATAGATAACTAGTAGGTATATAATTATAATAGAAATCATAGTTGAAATTAGTGAAAAATTGAAAACAAGTGAATGACTAACTTGTCGAAAGTGAGGGTGAACACACACACACACACACACACACACATACACACACACACACACACACACACACACACACACACACACACACACATACACACACACCACACACCACACACAACACAACACACATACACCCCCTTCCCGCACACACACACACACACACACACACACACACATACAACCCCCCCCTTTCCCCACGCACACACACACACACACAACCCCCCCTTCCCCCCCCCCCCACACACTTATGCCCATTATACAAACAAAAGATAAGATAACACAATGCAATCTGAGAAAGAAAATATAACTACGACTTTGAGAAAAAAAATGTGGAAATGATATTAAAAAAGCTTCTAAATCCATTGATCTTAAAACCGGTGTGATGCAAAAAAAAGTTATCGTGGTGGTGATATAAGTGTCTGTATGGGGTGAAAAAGGGTGTGGGTAGGGGGGGGGATGCTGGAATATCCCTATGTAGTAACGCATCCCCCCCTTTCAAACACTCTTCCCCTTAGCCAAGAGGACATAAGGAGAACCCGGTATAGTAAAGGTAAAAGTGGTTAAAAAAGAGAAGAAGAGGGAAGTAGCTGGTTTCTCATTTTCTTGTAAATTAAATCAACTGTCTATATCTCTCTTTATTGATGCCTACCAATAGCTCTCTCTCTCTCTCTCTCTCTCTCTCTCTCTCTCTCTCTCTCTCTCTCTCTCTCTCTCTCTCTCTCTCTCTCTCTCTCTCTCTCTCTCTCTCTCTAATATAACTAAGTGGGTAAACATACTAATACCCGAGACGTATATATCCGTGTGTATGTGTGTACTAAGTGAAAGAATAGACTGCAACTTTTATACACTGTTTTGTTTTCTTTCAAGTAACGCCTTCCAACATTTCGTATCCTGTATTTATTTTTTGTTCGTATTATTTAATCTTTTACGTCACTATTTTCACAATTTTTACCTTCTCTTTTTTTATGTAACTTGCTTCGTTTTCACTGTCATTCTCGCAAGCAGTTTCTATCTGTTATTTTCTTTGTGTTTTGTGAGCCAGTTTTTACCAATTGAATTTCTGCGTCTCAAACTCTCACTATTTTTCTGTTTTTATCTTATTATTATTTTTATTTTTATTTGTTCCTTCATTCGTTTGTTATTCTTTCTCCTTGATTTCCATTTTCTTTGTGTGTGTGTGTGTGTGTGTGTGTGTGTGTGTGTGTGTGTGTGTGTGTGTGTGTGTGTGTGTGTGTGTGTGTGTGTGTGTGTGTGTGTGTGTGTGTGTGTGTGTGTGTGTGTGTGTGTGTGTGTGTGTGTGTGTGTGCTTATACTTTCAGTCTTTTTCCTCCACGTCGTGATTCTTACATTTCCAATACATATTTTCCACCTTTTACTTACAAAACCATATATTTTTTTACTTCATTTCCAATAACTCAATAAAAAAAAATCCTACTCGGCTTTGTCCAACCTCTGCACTTTGCACCTTTATATCTACTAATCTTAATTTTTTCTACTAATCGTAATTTTTTTCTACTAATCTTAATTTTTTTCTCCTAATCATAATTTTTTTCTACTAATTTTATATTTTTATCTACTAATCATATTTTTTTCTACTAATCTTATATTTTTTTCTACTAATCTTATTTTTTTTTCTACTAATCTTATATTTTTTTCTACTAATCATTTTTTTTTTCTACTAATCTTATTTTTTTTCTACATATCTTAATTTTTTTCTATTAATTTTATATTTTTTTCTACTAATCTTATATTTTTATCTACTAATCATATTTTTTCTACTAATCATATTTTTTTCTACTAATCATATTTTTTCTACTAATCATATTTTTATCTACTAATCATATTTTTTCTACTAATCGTATATTTTTATCTACTAATCATATTTTTGTTCTACTAATCATATTTTTTGTCTTATTTTAATCTTTTTTTTTTTTTTTTTGCAGCCTTTATAATCTACTAATCTTATTTTGTTTTCATCGTCTCGTCACGTAATCCTCTCACATTAGTCACAGCTTTTAACCTAAGCTTTATCTCTCCTACTTAGAGAGATAAAGTTTAATCCTCCTCAAGCTACACTCCTACTTATGTACTTAATTAAGGCATTATTGGGTTACTTGGCTGTGAAATTGATGCTATAATATCAGTGTTTACGAGAATACTTGCGTCATGTATACGTATATTATCATCTCTTTATGACTGCCACTTACATATTCTCTCTCTCTCTCTCTCTCTCTCTCTCTCTCTCTCTCTCTCTCTCTCCTCCTCTCTCTCTCCGTCTCCTCTCTCTCTCTCTCTCTCTCTCTCTCTCTCTCTCTCTCTCTCTCTCTCCTCTCTCTCTCTCTCTCTCCTCTCTCTCTCTCTCCTCTCTCTCTCTCTCTCTCTCTCTTTTCTTACAAATTAGGTACATTTAGAAGAATCTAGACGAGGAGGAGGAGGAGGAGGAGGAGGAGGAGGAGGAGGAGGAGGAGGAGGAAAAGAGAAAGAGAAGCTTGTGAAGTAAGAAGAGGAAAAGAGGAAGTAGAAATTTGGAGTTACAGGATCCGATGTGTGTGTGTGTGTGTGTGGTGTGTGTGTGTGTGTGTGTGTGTGGTGTGTGTGTGTGGGGTGTGTGGTGTGTGTGGTGGGTGTGTGGGGTAAGTGTGTGTGTGTGGTGGGTGTGGTGTGGGTGGTGTGTGTGTATGTGTGTGTGTGTGTGTGTGTGTGTGTGGTGTGTGTGTGTGGTGTGTAAGTGTTGTGTGTGTGTGTAAGTGGTGTGTGTGTAAAGTGTGTGTTGTGTGTGTGTGTGTGTGTGTGTGTGTGTGTGTGTGTGTGTGTGTGTGTGTGTGTGTGTAGTGTGTGTGTGTGTGTGTGTAGTGTGTGTATTGTGTGTGTGTGTGTGTGTGTGTGTGTGTGTGTGTGTGTGTGTGTGTTGTGTGTGTGTATTGTGTGTGTGTGTGTAAGTGTGTGTGTCTGTGTGGTGTGTGTGTGTATGTGTGTGTGTGTGTGTGTGTGTGTGTGTGTGTGTGTGTTGTGTGTGTGTGTGTGTGTGTGTGTGTGTGTGTGTGTGTGTGTGTGTGTGTGTGTGTGTGTGTGTGTGTGTGTGTGTGTGTGTGACCGCTGAAATTAGGGTTGTGTGCTTCGACAGGTGTAATAACCACAGAGCCACTGCTTCTCTCTCT
>JACEEZ010001756.1:115000-125000 GCA_016584305.1 Chionoecetes opilio
AGACTTTCACACGCCCCTGGGGTCTCCTGAAGGTATGACAAAAAGAGGAGGACGAGGAGGAGGAGGGGAAGGAAAAGTGATGGTTTGATGATGTTGTTGTTGTTTTTGTTGTTGTATTTTACATCACAAAGGACTGGCCAAGGGCACAAAAAAATGGGTAACACAAAGCCCGCTTAGTTGCCAGTCCCTATAAAGAAGACAGTAAGAGAATAAAATAAAAAAGACGGGTGAGCCAATTTAGTTCGGGAGGTGTCTTGTTACTCTTCTTTTGAAAAGATTTAAGTCATAAGAAAGGGGAAAAATAGAAACAGGAAGAGAGTTCCAGAGTTTACCAGTGAAAGGGATGAAAGAGTAAAGATACTGATTAACTCTTGCATTACGAAGATGGACAGAATAGGGATGAGAATGAGTAGAAAGTCTTGTGCAGCGAGGCCGCGGGAGGGGGGGAGGCATGCAGTTAGCAACTTCAGAAGAGCAGTGAGCATGAAAATAACGGTAGAAGAGAGCAAGAGAAGCAACATTGCGTCGGTGATTTAAAGATTGAAGACAGTCAGTCAGAGGAGGGGAGTTGATGAGACGAAAAGTTTTTGACTCAACCCTGTTTAGGAGAGCTGTATGAGTGGATCCTCCCCAAACATGTGAGACATACTCCATACATGGGCGGATAAGGCCCCTGTAGAGAGCAAGCAATTAGGAGGGAGAAAAAAAAGGACGCAGACGCCACAGCACACCTAACTTCTTAGAAGCTGTTTTAGCAAGAGATGAGATGTGAGATTTCCAGTTCAGATTTTTAGTAAAGGATAGTCCTAGAATGTTCATTGTAGAAGAAGGAGACAATTGAGCGTCATTGAAGAAGAGGGGATAGTTATCTGGTAGGTTTTGTCGAGTAGATAGGTGAAGAAATTGGGTTTTTGAGGCATTGAACAAAACAAGGTTTGCTTTGCCCCAATCAGAAATTATAGAAAGATCAGAAGTTAAGCGCTCGGTGGTATCTCTCCGTGAATCACTTAGTTCCTGTTGAGTTGGACGTCTAATAAATGACGTTGAAAAATGCAGGGTAGAATCATCAGCGTAGGAGTGGATAGGGCTTTGAGTTAGACTTAGAAGATCATTAATAAATAATAGAAAGAGAGTGGGTGATAGGACAGAACCCTGGGGAACACCACTATTGATAGATTTAGGAGAAGAACAATGTCCGTCTACAGTAGCTGCAATAAAACGGTTTGAAAGGAAACTTAAGATGAAGTTACAGAGAGAATGATAGAAACCGAATGAGAGTAGTTTGGAAATTAAAGATTTGTGCCAGACTATCAAAAGCTTTTGATATATCAAGGGCAACAGCAAAAGTTTCACCGAAACCCCTAAAGGAGGATGACCAAGATTCAGTTAGGAAAGCTAGCAGATCGCCAGTAGATCGCCTTTTACGGAAACCGTACTGACGATCAGATAGAAGATTGTGAGCAGATAGATGCTTAAGAATCTTATTAAGTATAGATTCAAAAACTTTAGAAAGGCAGGAAGTCAAAGCTATAGGACGGTAGTTTGAAGGATTAGAACGGTCACCCTTCTTAGGAACAGGTTGGATGTGAGCAAACTTCCAGCAAGAAGGAAAGGTGGAAGTAGATTGACAAAGACGGAAAAGTTTGACCAGGCAGGGTGCAAGCACAGAAGCACAGTTTTTGAGAACAATAGGAGGGACTCTGTCAGGACCGTAAGCCTTCCGAGGATCTAGGCCAGCAAGGGCAAAGAAAACATCATTACGAAGGATCTTAGTGACAGGCATAATATAGTCAGAGGGTGGAGGAGAAGGAGGAACATCAACCAGAGTGGAATTTTTAACAAAGGTTTGAGCGAAGAGTTCAGCTTTAGAAATAGATGAGACAGCTGTGGAGCCATCTGGGTGAAGCATAGGAGGGAAAGATGAAGAAGAAAAATTGTTAGAGATGTTATTTGCTAGATGCCAGAAGTCACGAGAGGAATTTGATTCAGAAAGATTTTGACATTTTCTATGAATGAAAGAGTTTTTGGTAAGTTGAAGTAAAGATTTGGCATGATTACGGGCATAAATATAAAGGGCATGAGTTTCAGGAGATGGATGCTTACGGTACCGTTTGTGAGCCACCTCTCTATCTCGGACAGCATGAGAACAAGTAGAGTTAAGGGGGCCGTTTCCAATTTTTTTTAGTGTACGGTAAAAAAAAAAATAGTTTTTCTGTTTCAGCGCTCTAGAGATCACTGAGGCTTTAAGGCACACTATGGTAAACAAAAATTTTCTCGAAAACTCATCGAATTTGGATAAAAATAGACTATGTTGGACCCCCCCCCGCCGCTCGTCGACCTCTTTTCGACGCGTTAGCGCGCCATCTTCACTCGAAGTATCTTTCAACCAGAAAGACCAGGGACCAGGTGCCAAAATGCTCTCAAATAGATGTACATGATGTAAAATAAACATGAACAAAAAGAAGAAAAAAAATGATTACCTACCAATGAATTTTTGAGGAAAAGGCCGAATACTCAAAACAAAGTTTTTTTTTATAAAAAAAATACACTCCAAAAAAACTAATGAACCTATTTCAAAATGTTTTGCTGCACCCAAAACAACAATGAAAGGACTAAAATCTCCCGAGGCTAAATAGTTCTAAGTAAAAAAATAACTATTACTAGAGCAAAAACATAAAGAAATAAAACAATTTTTAAACCAAAAAGAGTTTATATATATATATATATATATATATATATATATATATATATATATATATATATATTATGAAGCTATCTCAAAAAAACTATCGTGAGGATTTAGTTTAGGTATCAAATTTACTAGACAAACAAAAAAATATATAATACAACTAAGAATAGTAAAGTATTGTCGTTTCAAAAATGTTCCAAAAATTGACGGATATTTGTAAAAAAAATTGTTATGCGGAAACTTCTGCTGCTATCACCTTCAAACTTTTTCACAGATATCATGCTATTACCTAGCTTATTGTGTACAAATTTCAGCTGACTACGAAAATTTTGACCCAAAAGTGGAAACGGACCCCTTAAACCAAGGTTGACGGACTTTAGGATTAGAGAAAGTGTGTGGAATGTACGCCTCCATGCCAGAGACTATGACCTCAGTTATGCGCTCTGCACAAAGAGAATGGTCTTTGACATGGAAGCAGTAATCATTCCATGGAAAATCAGAGTAGTACTGCCTTAGGTCTTCCCACTTAGCTGAGTTGAAGTGCCAGAAGCACCTCCGCTTAGGTGGGTCCCGAGGCGGCACCGGAGCGATAGGACAGGTTACATAAATAAGATTGTGATCGGAGGAACTCAACGGAGAGAATAGTTTCACAGAGTAAGCAGAAAGGTTAGTAGTTAGGAAAAGATCAAGACTGTTGGGCGTGTCTCCAAGGCGGTCAGGAATACGGGTAGGGTGCTGCACCAGCTGCTCTAGGTCTTGGAGGATAGAAAAGTGTAGGCTTCTTCACCAGGTTGGTCAGTGAAAAAAGATGATAGCCAAAGCTGGTGGTGAACATTGAAGTCCCCAAGAATGGAAATTTCTGCTAGAGGAAAATGAGATGAGATGTGCTCCACTTTTGATGTTAAATAGTCGAAGAATTTTACATAGTCAGAGGAGTTAGGTGAGAGATATACAGCACAGATAAATTTAGTAAGAGAGTGACATTGAAGTCGAAGCCAGATGGTAGAAAATTCGGAAGATTCAAGTCCGTGGGCATGAGAGCAAGTGATGTCATTGCGCACATATACGCAACAACCAGCTTTGGATTGAAAATGAGAATAGAGACAGTAAGAGGAGACAGAAAAAGGTCGGCTGTCAGTGCTCACAGACAACTGGGTTTCGGGTTGTTTGGGAAGTTTGGTGGTGAGGGTGGGTTAGGGTGGTAGTAGTAGGGTGTAGTGGTAGTAGGTAGTAGGTAAGTTAGTGGTGAGGGTGTGTAGGGTGTAGTATTAGGTAGTAGTAGGGTGTAGTAGTAGGAGGTAGTAGGTAGAAGTTTGGTGGTATGGGTGGGTATGTACATAGATAGGCCTTCACGATGAGGCTAGTGGGCGTGTGAAGGCGTGGTGATAGTGGTGATGGTGGTAGACTGGTAGTAATAGAATGTGCAAATCCGTACATGATGCAATATATGAATAAAGAAAAATAAGTCAATATAATAGCGGCATAGAAAAAATTGCTACTTTTTCGTCTAGTGTAACTAGACGTTCGTACGTGGGACCAAAGCCGAGAGAGAGACTTTCTCCTCCACGCACACACACACACTCTCTCTCTCTCTCTCTCTCTTCTCTCTCTCTCTCTCTCTCTCTCTCTCTCTCTCTCTCTCTCTCTCTCTCTCTCTCTCTCTCTCTGTGTCTGTCTGTATGTCTGTCTGTCTGTCTCACACTGTCTCTCTGTCTGTCTTTCTGCATGTCTGTCTGTCACTGTCTGTCTGTCACTGTCTGTCTAACACTGTCTGTCTAACACTGTCTGTCTAACACTGTCTGTCTGTCACTGTCTGTCTGTCACTGGCTGTCTGTCACTTTTTTTATGTCACTGTCTGTCTAACATTGTCTGTCCTCTCTCTCTCTCTCTCTCTCTCTCTCTCTCTCTCTCTCTCTCTCTCTCTCTCTCTCTCTCTCTCTCTCTCTCTCTCTCTCTCTCTCTCTCTCTCTCTGTAACCTCCTCGCCCAGTGATACAGTTGTCCTTCAGCCACTCAGTCAGTCTCACACCCCTCCTTATGCCCCGTTATCCTCTCTCGACAAGGCCTTCCACCGCCACGCACGACCACGCCGCTGCAGGGTAAGAGACAGGCTCAGGCAGGCACCACCCACTCAAGGACATTTTCCCACCCTGGACATTTTCCCACCCTGGACATTTTCCCACCCTGGACATTTTCCCACCCTGGACATTTTCCCACCCTGGACATTTTTCCACCCTGGACATTTTTCCACCCTGGACATTTCCCACCCTGGACTTTTTTCCCACCCTGGACATTTCCCCACCCTGGACATTTCCCCACCCTGGACATTTCCCCACCCTGGACATTTTCCCACCCTGGACATTTCCCCACCCTGGACATTTTCCCACCCTGGACATTTCCCACCCTGGACATTTTCCCACCCTGGACATTTCCCCACCCTGGACATTTTCCCACCCTGGACATTTTCCCAGCCTGGACATTTTCCCAGCCTGGACATTTTCCCACCCTGGACATTTTCCCAGCCTGGACATTTTCCCACCCTCGACATTTTCCCAGCCTGGACATTTTCCCAGCCTGGACATTTTCCCACCCTGGACATTTTCCCACCCTGGACATTTTCCCACCCTCGACATTTTCCCACCCTGGACATTTTCCCACCCTGGACATTTTCCCACCCTGGACATTTTCCCACCCTGGACATTTTCCCACCCTGGACATTTCCCAACCTGGACATTTTCCCACCCTGGACATTTTCCCACCCTGGACATTTCCCCACCCTGGACATTTTCCCACCCTGGACATTTTCCCACCCTGGACATTTTCCCACCCTGGACATTTTTCCCACCCTGGACATTTTCTTACCCTGGACATTTCCCTACCCTGGACATTTCCCCACCCTGGACATTTTCCCACCCTGGACATTTTTCCACCCTGGACATTTCCCCACCCTGGACATTTTCCCACCCTGGACATTTTCCCACCCTGGACATTTCCCCACCCTGGACATTTTTCCACCCTGGACATTTTCCCACCCTGGACATTTCCCCACCCTGGACATTTTCCCACTCTGGACATTTCCCCACCCTGGACATTTTCCCACCCTGGACATTTCCCCACCCTGGACATTTTTCCACCCTGGACATTTCCCCACCCTGGACATTTCCCCACCTGGACATTTCCCCACCCTGGACATTTTCCCAGCCTGGACATTTTCCCAGCCTGGACATTTTCCCAGCCTGGACATTTTCCCACCCTGGACATTTTCCCACCCTCGACATTTTCCCACCCTCGACATTTTCCCACCCAGGACATTTTCCCACCCTGGACATTTTCCCACCCTGGACATTTTCCCACCCTGGACATTTTCTCACCCTGGACAAAAAAAGTGGACATTTTCCCACCCTGGACATTTTCCCACCCTAGACATTTTCCCACCCTGGACATTTTCTTACCCTGGACATTTTCCCACTATGACCCCCTTTCAAATACATACATGGGAAAATGTCCGCAGGGGAAAATGTCCAGAGGGGAAAATGTCCAGGGGGGAAATATCCATGGGGGAAACTGTTTAGAGGGGCAACTGTCTAGAGGGGAAAATGTCCATGGGGGAAACTGTTTAGAGGGGAAAATATCCATGGGGGAAACTGTTTAGAGGGGAAAGTGTCGAAGGTTAATATATCCATGGGGGAAACTGTTTAGGGGGGAAAATGTCCAGGGGAAGAAACTGTCTAGAGGGGAAAATTTTCCAGGGGGGGGGGGAATGTCCAGAGGGGAAAATGTCCAGGGGGAGAAACTGTTTTAGAGGGGAAATGTTCAGGGGGGAAAACTGTCTAGAGGGGAAAATGTTCAGGGGGAAAAACTGTCTAGAGGGGAAATGTTCAGGGGGGTAAAACTGTCTAGAGGGGAAATGTTCAGGGGGAAACTGTCTAGAGGGGAAAATGTTCGGGGGGAAACTGTCTGGAGGGGGAAATGTTTCAGGGGGGAAACTGTTTAGAGGGGAAAAATGTTCGGGGGGAAACTGTCTAGAGGGGAAAATTTTCAGGGGGGAAAACTGTTTAGAGGGGAAAATGTCCAGGGGGGAATCTGTCTAGAGGGGAAAATGTTCGGGGGGAAAACTGTTTAGAGGGGAAAAATGTTCAGGGGGAAACTATCTAGAGGGGAAAATGTCCGGGGGGAAAACTGTTTAGAGGGAAAAATGTTCAGGGGGGAAACTGTCTAGAGGGGGAAATGTCCAGGGGGGAAACTATCTAGAGTGGAAAATGTTCAGGGGAAAACTGTTTAAAAGGGGAAAATGTTCAGGGGGGAAATTGTTCTAGAGGGAAAATGTCCAGGGGGGAAACTGTTTAGAGGGGAAATGTCCATGGGGGAAACTGTTTAAGGGGAAAATGTCCATGGGGGAAACTGTTTAGAGGGGAAAATGTCCATGGGGGAAACTGTTTAGAGGGGAAAAATATCCATGGGGAAACTGTTTAGAGGGGAAAGTGACCATGGGGGAAACTGTTTAGAGGGGAAAATGTCCATGGGGGAAACTGTTTAGAGGGGAAAATGTCCCTGGGGGAAACTGTTTAGAGGGGAAAGTGTCCATGGGGGAAACTGTTTAGGGGGGAAAATGTCCATGGGGGAAACTGTTTAGAGGGGAAAATGCTATGTGGGAAACTGATTAGGGGGGAAAATGTCCATGGGGGGAAACTGTAGAGGGAAAATGTCCATGGGGGAAAACTGTTTAGAGGGGAAAATGTCCATGGGGAAACTGTTTGAGGGGAAAATGCCCATGGGGGAAACTGTTTAGGGGGGAAAATGTCCATGGGGAAACTTTTTAGAGGGAAAGTGTCCATGGGGAAACTGTTTAGAGGGGAAAATGTCCATGGGGGAAACTATTTAGAGGGGGAAAATGTCCATGGGGGAAAATATTTAGGGGGGAAAATGTCCATGGGGGAATGTTTAGAGGGAAAATGCCATGGGGGGAAACTATTTAGAGGGGAAAAGTGTCCATGGGGGAAACTGTTTAGAGGGGGAAAATGTCCATGGGGGAAACTATTTAGAGGGGAAAAATGTCCATGGGGAAACTATTTAGAGGGGAAATGTCCATGGGGGAAACTGTTTAGAGGGGAAAATGGTCTAGGGGGAAACTATTTAGAGGGGAAAATGTCCATGGGGAAACTATTTAGAGGGGAAAATGTCCATGGGGAACTATTAGAGGGAAATGTCCATGGGGGAAACTATTTAGAGGGGAAAATGTCCATGGGGAAAACTGTTTAGAGGGGAAAATGTCCACGGGGGAAATATTTAGAGGGGAAAGTGCCATGGGGGAACTGTTTAGAGGGGAAAATGTCATGGGGGAAACTGTTTAGAGGGGGAAAATGTTCCATGGGGAAACAGTAGAGGGGAAATGTCCTGGGGGAAACTATTTGAGGGGAAAGTGTCCATGGGGGAAACTGTTTAGAGGGGAAAATGTCCATGGGGGAAACTATTTAGAGGGGAAAATGTCCATGGGGGAAACTATTTAGAGGGGAAAAGTGTCCAGGGGGAAAACTGTTTAGAGGGGGAAAATGTTCATGGGGGAAACTATTTAGAGGGGAAAAATGTCCATGGGGGAAACTTTTAGAGGGAAAATGTCCATGGGGGAAACTTTTAGAGGGGAAAAGTGTCCATGGGGGAAACTGTTTAGAGGGGAAAATGTTCACGGGGGAAACTATTTAGAGGGGAAAATGTCCATGGGGGAAACTAGTTTAGAGGGGAAAATGTCCATGGGGGAAACTGTTTAGAGGGGAAAATGTCTATGGGGGAAAACTATTTAGAGGGGAAAATGTCCATGGGGGAAATTTTAGAGGGAAAATGTCCATGGGGGAAACTATTTAGAGGGGAAAATGTCCATGGGGGAAACTATTTAGAGGGGAAAATGTCCATGGGGGAAACTATTTAGAGGGGAAAATGTCCATGGGGAAACTATTTAGAGGGGAAAGTGTCCATGGGGGAAACTGTTTAGAGGGGAAAATGTCTATGGGGGAAACTTTTTAGAGGGGAAAATGTCCATGGGGGAAAACTTTAGAGGGGAAAATGTCCATGGGGGAAACTATTTAGAGGGGAAAATGTCCATGGGGGAAACTATTTAGAGGGGAAAATGTCCATGGGGGAAACTGTTTAGAGGGGAAAGTGTCCATGGGGGAAACTGTTTAGAGGGTAAAATGTCCATGGGGGAAACTATTTAGAGGGGAAAATGTCCATGGGGGAAACTGTTTAGAGGGGAAAATGTCCATGGGGGAAACTGTTTAGAGGGGAAAGTGTCCATGGGGGAAACTGTTTATAGGGGAAAATGTCCATGGGGGAAACTGTTTAGAGGGGAAAATTTCCATGGGGGAAACTGTTTAGAGGGGAAAATGTCCACGGGGAAAACTGTTTAGAGGGGAAAATGTCCATGGGGGAAACTGTTTAGAGGGGAAAATGTCAAAGGGGGAAACTGTTTAGAGGGATAATGTCCATGGGGGAAACTGTTTAGAGGGGAAAATGTCCATGGGGGAATCTGTCAGGGTGGGAAATATCCAGAGGGGAATATGACCGGGGCCGAGTACCGCCATTCCCCTCAGGGCCCTCACTATTCCCCTTACCTCTCCCCTCCTTCACCCTAACCACATTGCTTGCTGACTCTTACGTAGACTGATATCTACCTACCACTCCACTTTTTTTTTTTTCATTATTAATTGAGCAGTGTTTCTCTCTCTCTCTCTCTCTCTCTCTCTCTCTCTCTCTCTCTCTCTCCTCTCTCTCTCTCCTTCTCTCTCTCTCTCTCTCTCTCTCTCTCTCTCTCTCTCTCTCTCTCTCTCACTAAGCCTATTTAATCCAAATTACTTAACTTTCATATCCCCCTAAAGACTAAAGCCACAATTATCAACTCTTTCAGGCTTTCCTATTCACTTTCCTGTCTCCCATTTCACTGCAAGATCTTATCTTCCCCTATACATTCCACTTATTCCCCTCTCTACTTATAACAACGCTCATAACATAACCTCTTCATTTCCACTTAAATTTGTCCCTTCCTAGAACTCTTCGTCTTACAGTTTCTCTCTCTCAACCTTGCAATATACTAGGCTGACCCATGTATAAATTCTGCTCTTTTATTCAGTATATTGTATGAGTCACAGCCTAACAGGAAGTATAGTATGATGAGGGAAGAATGAGGGTAATGGAGCGAGGGGAAATAGGGGATGAGGGTGGTAAGGGGGGGAAGGAGGGGGTAAGGGAAGGTAGTGGAGGAAGGAAGTAAGGACACCCCACACCTCTCTCTTCTCTCTCTCTCTCTCTCTCTCTCTCTCTC
>JACEEZ010001756.1:127500-132500 GCA_016584305.1 Chionoecetes opilio
TTTTTCATCCACGCAACAATATTTCTTGCGTCAGAATAATTAATTACGCACTAAAATTTTGCATACACTCACACAAATATTTCTACTCAACATATTCTCTCTCTCTCTCTCTCTCTCTCTCTCTCTCTCTCTCTCTCCCCTCTCTCTCCCCCTCTCTCTTCTTCTCCCCTTTTCTCTCTCTCTCTCTCCTCTTTTCTCTCCCCTCTTTCTCTCCCCTCTCTCTCTTTTCGCTTACACACATACTTTTATACTGAATATTTATACTCTCTCTCTAGCTTACACACATTTTTTTTACTGAAAAAATTTCTCTCTCTCTTCTCTTTTTTCTCTTTCCCCTCTTCTCTCTCTCTCTCTCCTCTCTCTCTCTCTCTCTCTCTTTTCTCCTCTCTTTCCCCTCCTTCCTCTCTCTCTCTCTCCTGGTCAATACAAGGGGGCAAATTACCTGGGCCCCAAAATCCCTCACCTCCTTCCTTTTTTTTCCCCTCATTTCCTTCCTCCCCATCCCCTCCCTCCCTGCTTTTTATCCCCTTCCGCCCCCCTCGTTCCCTCCTAGAAACATTTCACCTTTTTATCTCCCCCTCCCCCTCCTCCTCCTCCTCCATTCCGTTATCGCATAAAAACACTTATTTTTGATTATGAAAGAAAAGCAAGACAAAGGAGAGTAGTAAATTAATTTCCCCTTTCTCCTTTTTTAGCTCTCTTCCTCTCTGAAGGACAGGATATATTGATCAACCCCCCTCCCAGCATACAAAGAGAGAGAGAGAGAGAGAGAGGAGGAGGAGAGAGGGGAAGGGAGAAAGAGAGAGAGAGGGGGAAAGGGAAAGGGAGAAAAAAAGGGGAGAGGGGGAAAAGGGAGAGAAGAGGGAGAGGGGGAGAAGAGAGAGAGGAGAGAGAGAGAAAAACAAAAAGAACATAAGAAAATAAGGAAGCTACAAGAGGCCGTGAGACCTACACGAGGGGGGTTTCCCTTTGTAGTAAAAAAACCCACACCCCAACAAACACACACACACACACACACAAAAACAAAAAAACCCCACAAAAAAAAGACACAACACGCTTGTATGGCTCGGTGGGGGTAGGCGTAGTGCCCCATTCGGGGGCCATGTTCAACCCCCGCCGTTAAAAGGTTTTTTCACCAGCAAACACAGGCACTTTTTTAGTCTCCCTGGAGCAAGGCGATGGTGTGTGTGGTGTGTGAGGTCGATTTACCCAAAAGTGGTTTCTATCAATATCTTGACTTTAAAAAATCTATAGTATTAATGTCTATTAGTATGTCTAAATCTGGTTTTCTAATTTAAGCTTTTTTCCCGGGGGGGGGGGAGAACATCTGGAGATACAGTATTGCGGGTGAAAGCTATCGGGGGGATACATTTGTCGTGAATAGAAAAAAATATAGACCCAAGTTGCCCCTTAAACCCCCTTGAGCCCCAAAAAAGAAATTTCCCTTTGAAATTTCGTACCATTAGACGATTTGTAGTGAATTATGCAATATTTTATGATATATTGGGATCCTTCTCTTCTCTTCTCTCTCTCTCTCCTCTCTCTCTCTCCTCTCTCTCTCTCTCTCTCTTCTCCTCTCTCTCTCTTCTCTCTCTCTTTTTTTTTTTTTTCTTTTTTATATATATATTATTTTTATATATATATTATATATATTTTATATATATATATATATATAAATATATATATTAATATAATATATATAATATATATAAAATATTAATATTACCCATCTTGATGTTTCAGGGTTGACAGAGAAATCGTCATACTGGGGTGGGTTTTTGCGAACGTTTCGCCAAGGACTTTTGGGGTCATCAGGGGGGGGGGGGCGCGGGGAAAATTTTTTAGTGGATTTCCTAGTTGGTAGTAATGTGGGGGATTGTTGGGGGGGATATAAAAATAATTAAATTTAGCAGCCAAAGGGAGGGAGGGTAAGTACAAAGATCGTAAAACAGTATACCAAATAGGGAAAATCCACTAAAATTTTCCCCAAAGCAGCCAGCCCTGATGTGCCAAGTCCCCTTGGGCAAAAATTTTCCCAAAAAAAAACCCCCAAAGAGGAGTGCCTGTATAAAATAATATATATATATATAAAATAATTAAAAAAAAAAAAAAAAAAAAATTAAAAAAAAAAAATATAAATATAAAAAAAGAACCCCCCCACACCTAACCCCTTTTTAAAAAAAAAGGGGGGGAAAAAAAAAGGGGGAAAAAAACCCCCCCGGGAAAAAGGGGGGTTTCCCCATCCCCCCCGGGTTTTCCCTTCCCTTTCTTCCTTCCCCCCCCTTCCCCCCTCCCCCCCCACCCTCCCCCCCATCCCTCCCCCCCTTGCTCCTCCCATCCCTCCCCCCTTTGCCCCTCCCACCCTCCCCCCCCTCTTCCCCCCTCATCCCCCTTATCAACCCCCCCACCCGAAATTTAAACCCGGGCCCCCTTTTCCCCCACCAAATTTGGGGGGACTAGGAACGCTGACTTTTGCAAATTTTTAAAAAACCGGGGATAAGGAATGATGCCTGGTTGGGGAAAAAGTAAAAAAAAACAACGAAAGAAAAAAAAAAAATTTTTAAAAGAGGCAACGTCCTACCATATTAAGGATGATGAGGTTAAGAGGATTTGCATTCAATCTGTATTTAGGCAGTTATAGATAAAAGGCTAGAGTTTATTAGTGATAAGAAATATTCGTGAGTGTCTAGGGAAATGTAAAAGGAAGGGGGAGGAGGTACAAAAGAGAAAAGGGGAAACAAATGTTTTTAAAATTTTTATATTTAAAAGAAGAGAGAGAGAGAGAGAGAAGAGAGAGGAGAGAGAGGAGAGAAGGGGAGAGAGAAGGGGGGAGGGGGGGGACGAGAGAAGGGGAAAGGGGGGGGGGGGGAGAGAGAGGGGAGAGAGAGAGAGAGAAGAGAGGAGAGAATGATAATAACTTTAATTTCTGGTTTCTTTCTTTTTTTTTTTTTTTTGTGACAAACTTATGCAATTTTCTTTTTCCTCTTTCCCCCAGACCTATCATTATTTAATCAATATGATTTTCGTCCCCTCTCTCTCTCTTTTTCTCTCTCTCTCTCTCTTCTCTCTCTCTCCCCTCTCTTTTCCCCTCTCTCTCTCTCTCTCCTCTCTCTCTCTCTCTTCTCCTCTCTTCTTCAATGTCCTTCTTTTGGGGGGACATGACGATACAGTCACGGTCTTCCTGTGTGTGTGTGTGGGTGTGAGGCCCACAGGGCACACGGACATGATCCTAAGGGTGAGTTGAGTAAAGGCGGGTGGGGTGGTGGTGGTGGTGTAGAGGTGGTGGTGGTGAGGTGGGTGGTAGGGTGGGGGTGGTGAGGTGGGGGTAGTAGAGGAGGTGGTGTGATGGTGTGGAGTAGAGGGGTGGGGGGTGAGGGGGGGGGGTGGTGACATGATATGAAGAAGAGGATAATATGAAGAAGTAAAAATGATTGACAACTAATGAGGTACCGTGTGTGTGGGGGGGGGGGAGGGGCATGGTGAACCTCCCTCCGCCTCCCGCTTCCTCCACCCACCGGCACGCTCCACCCATTACACACTCCACCGGGAAAATACACAAACAATCCACAACAACAAATTGACTTCTATTGTCTGGTTGTGCCGCCGCCCTTGAATAGCGGGGAGCTTATCAATATTCCGCGCGGCGTTACCCTACTGGAGGAGGAGGAGGAGGAGGAGAGAGAGGTGGTAGTGGAGGAGGAGGAGGAGGGAGAGGTGGTAGTGGAGGAGGAGGAGGAGGGAGAGGTGGTAGTGGAAGGAGAAAGAGGAGAAGGAAGGAGGAAGCGGAGGAGAAGGAGGGAGACGTGGTAGTGGAAAAGGAGAAAGGAGAAGAGGAAGAGTAGGAGGGAGAGGTGGTAATGGAAAAGGAGAAAGGAGAAGAGGAGGAGTAGGTGGGAGAGGAGGAGGGGGAGGTGGAGGTGGTAGTGGAGGAGAAGGAGGAGGAGGGAGAGGTGGTAGTGGAGGAAACTGTAAACCTCAGGAACAGGCCGGATGGGGAGGAACGTGCCTTGCTTACGGTATGAAGGAGGAGGAGGAGGAGGAGGAGGAGGGGGAAAGTGATGTGTTAAGTTGAAATAAAAAATAATAATAATAATACATAAGGAAATAAATGGTACATGATAGTAAAAAGAAAAAGTTAGAGGACAAGAGGAGCACTACATGAAAGGTGATTACAATGTGTATGTGTGTGTGTGTGTGTGTGTGTGTGTGTGTGTGTGTGTGTGTGTGTGCGTGCGTGCGTGCGTGCGTGCGTGCGTGCGTGCGTGCGTGCGTGCGTGCGTGCGTGCGTGCGTGCGTGCGTGCGTGCGTGCGTGCGTGCGTGCGTGCGTGCGTGCGTGCGTGCGTGCGTGCGTGCGTGCGTGCGTGCGTGCGTGCGTGGTGGGTGGGGGGTGGGGTGGGTGGGTGGGTGGGTGGGGTGGGTGGGTGGGGTGGGTGGGTGGGGTGGGTGGGGTGGTGGGTGGGTGGGTGGGTGGGTGGGTGGGTGGGTGTGTGGGTGGGTGGGGTGTGTGTGTGTGTGTGTGTGTGTGTGTGTGTGGTGTGTGTGTGTGTGTGTGTGTGTGTGTGTGTGTGTGTGTGTGTGTGTGTGTGTGTGTGTGGTGTGTGTGTGTGTGTGTGTTTGTGTTGTTTAGGGGAATTTCCGGGTCTTTTTCCTACCCTTGTCCTTCCTTTCCCCGAGGTGGCTATGGAAATGGAAGAGAAAGATTAAAATTTAATGAAACAGCTAGGGACGGGAAAGAAAAAGAGAAGGGAAAAATATAAACAGAAGGGCACACTTGCACACACAAAAATAATGTTAATATCAATAAAATAACAATAATATTAATAATAGATAATAACACACCGACAGATTTAAGGGGGAAGGGGGGGGGCGCTACAAGGGCCATGTCCCCCAACCCCCAAAAAGAAAAATTGTGTAGTTTGGCCAGCCAAAAATGTCTGAAGACCAGTCATCACCATGTGCTTGCACACCATTTCCATGCAACTATATGCATCCTTTTCCA
>JACEEZ010001756.1:140000-207361 GCA_016584305.1 Chionoecetes opilio
AAGAACGCGGTTAATTCTTTACGGTTTTATCGTACGTCTGGCAGTAGTACTTGGTTAGTAAGACAGGTTGTGTGCAACTCAGCCATTCAGCGTGAGCCAGACGTTGACGTGGGGGGGTGTGCAACTCCACCCTCCAGCCGCGCTCATTTTACTGCGTCACAGTACTTTTTGATCCCCCCTTCCACACCGCCCACGATTGTCGAGGATGGCTTCGAAGCATATGACGGGGGAAAGGACAAGACCAGGGCTCTCACAAAAATTGAACAGGGCGTCTCTGTCATCATAATTGCTGCAGAATTCCATGATTGATTCCATGATTCCATGATTCCATGATTCCATGCCATGGAGGATGAGGCAGGTCATCAAGGTCAAAGGAAATATGACCAAATATTAATGTAAATATTCCTTTATGATATGTTTCCATGTTTTTCTATGAAAAAATCCATTTAAATGTATTTATATGTGTTTTAATTATGCCATTTTATGATGAAATATTGCAATGTACATTTTTTTTTGTGCCCACTGTACAGGTAATAATCACATATGATTGCAAGGTGTACTTACAATAGATGTAAACATTACATTATAAATGTAAACAAATACGACCGCTGAGCATGCTGCCACCTGGGGGGTGGCGGTGACACTGACCGGGGGTGACAGGAGAGGCTCGGACCGCCGGACAACTTTGTCGATTTACGGACTGGACCAGGCATTTGTCCGGGACTCGGGCATATCCCCGGACCTCGGATTTTGACCGGCAAATCCGATATCCAGGAAATGGAGGTCCGGGAAAACGAGGGTTAACGTCACAACATTTCTTAATTATCAGTGTATTGTCATGATTTTTTTTTATCTCAAAAGTATGCTAATGCCGAAATAATCCGAGCTTATTTTCAGATCCATAGCTTGATACATAACTGCAAAAAAAAAATCTACTTTTTTTAAAGAAATTCAACTCTTAATAACGTTCTTATCCAATGACTTGCACGGAGGAAAAAATGACCAAATATACATTACAAAATATCTGAACGATTCATCTTTTAAGTATTTTGAATTTCATTCTTCAGTGTTTCTTTCTTTCATTCTTTCAGTGTTAAGAATTTTTTCCGTTTTTTTTTATCTCGTAAATGTATTTGCTATTACATATTTGCAATTATTTACCCAAATTGAAAAAAAACGAAAGATGAGAAAATCACATATTTATTCCTCTTTCCAATGATATATTGTTTATTAAATTCGGTACAATAGTGGCGAAGTTATTAAAAGAAAACTGGAAAAAAGCAAGTTTTTCAGTATCGAGGTTTGAAGTCGCTCGCGCGGTTTTAAAAGCCGCACAACCTTTAAACCTCGAAGCTCAGTGAGTCTGAGCAGGTGCTGGTTTGTTTGTTTACTCTCGCAGCCACGCTCTCTATCACTCTTGAAGTGTTATATGACATAGCTGGTATCTGGTCCCCTTTTTTGCAAAAGGTACTAGTCACAAAAGGGTGCTAGCTGTCAGATGCGCACGGATAGTTTGCTCAACTACAGCCAGCATTCTCTCTCTCTGAGCCACTTTATGCCTTGATGTCCTCGGCATGGTGGTGGAGGAGGTAGAGAGCGTGAGGTAGATCAATCCTGTGTTGAATAAACGGTAAATGGTCTGGAGGGAGCAGCAATGGTGGAAGGCTGAGAGACGAGCAGCAACACCCGGCTTCTCCCACTACTCCCTAAATACTGAGGCCTTGAGATGACCCTTTGTCTCTCAGAGAGGGACTGAGAGGTGCCAGTTTGCCTATGCCAGTGAATATCATAAAAATTTTCTTTACGGATATTTTTCGGAGGGGGGGGGGAGAAAATCAGCCATAACTATTTTATTTTTCTGCTTTCTTTATAATACTTTGTCACAAGCTTGCTCAAGTGTTCAACTACGCATGAAATTTTTTTCAAATATTTATTATTTTTTTGGAAATATTCGTGTGACGCAAACCCTTAAGTGTATATACATACTAGAATCAGGGCCTCAAAAACAAATCTATACTCTTCACAAACAGGCAAATCGGTACAATACACGACACGTTGACCCCATTCCACTCACGAATTATGTTCCTCGAAAATCAGAAAAAAATGCGTTAAACTAATTCTATGTTCCTGTTGATTTTCCTATTGATTTCTTGAATTTTTTTTACAATTTTGTGCATAACTTCGATTTTTTTGTGCGTTTAACAAATTTTGTTAAAAAAAGAAATTGTAACTCCAAATTTTTGTATAGCAAGACTGCATTAAATGGGGTGTACTTGCTAGCCTGTAGATACACGTGCACACAGCCAAGGTGTATCCGTCTTAATGTGGCATGGACTGTAGATGTCCGTCATGTACTGACACTTGAGTTTTCACTTCAGCACTCCTATAAATTAACATCACCAAGCATTCACCTGCTTCACCTAATTACAGGACTTCCCCTAAGGAGTTCACTATGGCTTCAGCAACCAAGAAGGGTGACAACTCATGAATTTTGAAAAGAGCGACATAGCTGATATGGAATTGCAATCAACAAAGATGGTGAAATGGGTCAACAAATCATCTGGAAGACTTGGCTACCAGCTCAGTCCATAAAACAAGTATGTAAAGTCGCGTTTGTTCCCGGCTACAGCTTACATCCTCATAAATCCCTGTTTGTTTCAAGAATCTGACATAACACCAGTTAGCAACAACTATGGACCTCTACGATGGTGATAAAAAGTTAAAGGAAATTGACCCACATTATTTCTACAAGAGACCATACTACATTTAGTAAGATAGTCATTACAAATCACTTTAGGTTGATCACAATATGAAAACAGCCATGTAATCATAAAGCAGGCAATACAGTTGGCAAACCCTCTCATGCCATTATGACACATATGGTAACATCAAATAGAGATGATTCCTATTATACGTAGTCAAGTTCGATCCTGCCAGCCTCTTCTTTGGGAGTGTTTGCCACTATGGCTCATTTGCTTGTTCATAAAGATGTCTATCATATGTAGTCATGTCTGATCCTGGCTATCTCTATTCATGAATATTTGCCACTTGAAACTCATTAGCTTGTTTAAAAAGATGTTTATTTCTAGTCAGGTTTGATCCTAGCACCTCTACATAGGAATATTTGATCTGATGGCTCCTTTGCTTGTTCAAAACGATTATCCTTTGTCGTCAGGTTTGATCAGGACTACCTCTATATAGGAATATTTGCCTCATTAGCATCATTTGTAGTCAGGTTCAGTCCTGGCTACCTCTATGCAGGTCTATTTGCTTCATCAGACTGGTCCCTAAAGATTGCATTATTCCTAAGAATAATCTAAAATTAACTTTACTAGAAGATTCAATGCTGACAAGAGAATTTTCATCATATTCCACTGTTATGTTTTTCAACCCCAGTGAAGAGAATGAGAATGATGCAGTTCATTACAGCCTAGAAGATGAATATGAAGCACTCTTATGAAGTGTTTTTTTTATCTTTAGTGCTTATGTTTGGTATCAGCCCAGTCAGAAATAGGAGAAAGCACAGTTGGATTTGTTTCCAGCTGACTTGGCTTCTCAATGATATAAGGTCTTGTCTTGTTATACTGTAAGGTCTTGATGAAAAATGTGTCATTACAAGACTGACGCTAGAGTGGTTGGCAACAACTTTGGGCGTCTATGAAGAAAAATGGTTGAAATAAAATATGAATGAGGATGGACCCCCATTCCTTCCAACAGAAACTATACCACATCGATCCTTCCACTCCAAGTATTTATATTTTCCAGTATCAACATAGACTCCTGAATTTGAAATCTTGGAATGACATTTTCTAATACTAGTTTAACGCAGGCACGGTAATCATCAAGGATATTAGAAAGACGTTATATAATATCCTTGGTAATCATCGTACCCCATGGCAGCGCAGGAGGACAACACGTCCCTTACTGAGTACGTATTCAGCTTGTGTAGGTCAGTGGCTAATAGTCTACTGAAAAACACAGCACCCACTCATGAGGTATTGTAATACATCATTGACACCTCCCCAAATTATCTGGTGATCTTGAACCAAAAACTTAAATTTATAGCCTTGGCTGACTCACATCCAAATAACTTTATGACCGCTCAGTCAGAACCTAACCCAGCCGTTACTCAACCTGCGTCCATAGATTTATCACGATAGGTAAATAGCCGTGAGGAGACAGCAGACAATACAACTGGCAAACCTTCTCATGCCATTATAGCACTTATGGCTTGATAAGTAAGAAATTGTGTATTGTTTGAGGTCAGGTTTGATCCTAGTCACCTCTATTTAGTAAATATTTGCATTTAAGGGAGTGTTTGCCCCTCAAGATATCATTCTAGTTATGTGATTCCACTCTTATAATAATGTTAAAGAGAGCTTTTGAATTTCCAGAGATTACTCGTTTGTTTGTTTGTTTGTTTGTTTAGAGGATAATTCCTCAGAGCCGTAGTGATCTACCGCTGCAGCTTAGTGTTGGCCGAAGCCACCACCCCGGGAGGGGGGTCACAAACCCCCGGCTAACACCCGGTACCCATTCACTGCTGGGTGGACAGGGGCTCGGGTTTTTAAGAAAGACCACCCATCTATCTTCGCTCCACCCGGGGATCGAACCCGGGACACCAATAAATTCCATCAACATAGGCTCTCAACAGTCCATCCCAGTAAAGAGAATGAGTAACTCTAATGTTTTCTTGTCACCCTTGCTGTAACCATTAACTTGACATGAAGCAGAAGTATGTTCCTGTGACCAAATTAATCTATTAGTGCAAGATACCTATCCCCTTTTTGACTAAATCTAATTATCTAACACCAGGTTGCTATGATATTACATGTTCTATATTTTACTATTATCTAACACCAGGTTCCTATGATATTACATGTTCTATATTTTACTATTATCTAACACCAGGTTGCTATGATATTACATGTTCTATATTTTACTATTATCTAACACCAGGTTGCTATGATATTATATGTTCTATAATGTTTTCTTACACAATGTTCCAGCCAGTGTATGCCAGTGTGTGAGAAAGATGGCTTGAGTTGACATTACTGTAGCCATCCAACATACTCTGCAACAATTTACTGGAAGACAGCAGATCTGAAGGACTTCATTGAATTAGTTCCTAGTATGAGAAAATCTACTGGGGGTATTCAAGTTGCCTGCAATCAACGACATGCACCAGGTCTCCACAGTAATTTTCCCTAGCCTGTATGTTGAAGTAACTGAACATTTGCTTCTCCATCCACAACATTATGCAGGACATTTTCATCCATTCTTATTCATTCATCATACAAAACGATATTGTCAGAAATGTTACTAGAGCAGGACTATTTTTACTGAACAACAAAAACTGATAAATCTTAAAATCTTGCTTGCATATTAATTTAGCTATTTAGCCCATTCACATATCTAAGGTTGAACACAATAACCACATCAGTCAAAATCTGTGTTACAGTCATTTTTATGTATCAGGAGGGCCTGTGGGTGATCCCTGATTGCTGTTGACTATTCACAAAAGTAAAGGTGGGGGGGGGCATACGCTATGCTGCGCGTGGCCTCGGTGCTCATCTCCGTCGCATTAGCCCTTGAGCCTGTGGTGGGTGAGAAACCGCTACCCCGGGACACAAGGCTAGTGTAACATCTGGGTTACCACAGTTACCTTCCCCAGGTTTCCCCAGGTACCCATTTATCAACCAACTCCGAAAGGAAGGATGAACAGCTGGGTGTGCTGGCTGCCTACTGTACTGGCCCAGATTCGAACCAGGGCCCGTAGATTCGTAGCCAGGCACGCTAGCCACTACACCACAGAGGCGACAATTCATAAGCCATGTGAAATTCTCCCAGCAATCCTGGTTCCTTTCATAGTGAACATTGCTTCTGACATTAGATATTTCTTTTGATTCTCTTCTATGCCTAAGTGTACTCTAACAGATTCCATAGATTCTTGAATAGCTGTGGCACATATGCAAGTTATACTTTCCCGGCTCAACACCAGAACAATCAACTTTATGGTGTAGGGCACAGCTACTCTCTCATCATCCAGGGTTAAGTTTTTAATTCTTACATAGTCTTCTTTTTCATTGAGTAAACTCTTATCAAATTTGTCTTTTTCATCTTTATGAGTACTACTGTTCTGCACGTAGCCTTCACAACTACGTATCCTTTTCTCCTACTTATTTCTGTTGACTTCCATGCCGTTAGGACTGCACCGAGATCTGGCACCTACTAACTGGGCCCTGGCGATACTGTCCACGAGCATCAACCATATTGCTGTGATTACGACAAACTCAGTCAAGCAACTTTGGACGAAACCATCAACAACAATGGTCTCAGTTAGTTTAATATTCATAATACAGTGCTATATGCAGCGGATAAAATGTCCATATGGGAAACTGTCCAGAAGGGTATTTATGTCCTAAAGGGAAAATGTTCATGGGGAAAATGTCAGGGAGAGAGGGAAAATGTATGCGGGAATACAACCAGGCCCTCCGCAACACATCCACACAAGAGGCCCTTTACTCTGCTTTCACAACACTTCCTTATTAACCCCTTCGCGCCCAGATCTTTCCTTTCCTATAAAATATCTTATGTTGTCAAGCCATAATATTACGAAAAGTAGCTGAATATACCAAATTAGTTAGTCGACAAGGATACTAAACATGCAGGTCAGATCTATAAAATATTGCTTATATTAACTAAAAATCGTCTTATGGTATACCCAAATTACAATGGAAATTACGTTCTGGGACTCAAGGGGTTAAGTTCTATTCATTGAGCACATCCATACCACCAGCCCCATAACTCTGTCTTTACATCACTTCCTAATCAACCAATTTTTTTTTCACTTTTCAGGCATCACTTGAAAACAGTAAATGGCAATAGAAAGTCTGATGAGGACTGAATTATAGGGTTGAAAATATTAAAAGTTTGTTTGAAAGGATATCTTTATCATGGTGTACTACAAATTGAGTGAGCTTGTGGAAATAATAGGTGACAGAAGTCAAAAGAAATGATTCATGTCAAAAGCAGAAGTAATAAGGTCAACAGAAGCTAGAACGGGTTGGAAAGGTGATATCACACAAAGTACTGTATTGGAAAAAAAAGTGAGATGAAGGAAGGAATGTTTGGGAGTATGAATTGGAATGGTTAATAGTGTAAGGTATTGGGAGGGAGCAACACATTGATATCCCTGATCTCATTTTTTGAAAGTCACAGTAAAATGCTGTATTGTGGCCTGGTTGTGGCATCATTACATATGTCAATCACAAAATTTTCAAAAGTCTACGGATTCACACTATTACTTTTATTGAAATGTAGTTATAAACCACACCGAGTCATCCCATCCATAAAAATTTGTGAGGAAGAATTCTATCGTATTCGTGTGTTTTAGTTGAAGAGGACTGACAATTTACAGCAGGGTTGTTTGATTTAAATCAAGTTGATTTTAATCACTGATTTAAATCATGATTTAAATTAAATAATTTTTTTCTTCAAATCATTGATTTAAATCATAACCTTATCATTATTTGAAAACGAGAGGGGAAAGAAGGAAAATTAAGCAAATGGGCTTTATGAACACCAATTTTATCAGTGTAGATAATTATATCATAATGAGACACAATGAGTGGTGCGGGGAATCCACTGTGGCACTTTTAGATAGCAAATTGCCATGTGGCTGTTTTCACAACATAAATATTTTTTTAACAATTATATATATATTTTTGTTGTACTGTACAAAAAGCCACACTACTATAACCACATGTTGAATGTGCATGTTACTTTTGTTTATAAAAAGCCAAAGTGATATTAACCAAAGTTTAATATGCATTATGATTAATTAATTATCAAACAAAAAATATAATTCTCTTGTTTAACTGCCGAAGTAATTAGTACTACAGCAAAAATCCCATTGAATCTGATTCACTTCCCATTGGGAAGTCAAGTAGCAAGGATGACTATGAAAAATTAGGCCGAACAGTATGATATAACAAAATCAGGCAATATTTTGTGTAGCTGACTCTCATCACAGACAGAATGATGACCTTTCATATGCCAGCTAGGAGATTATTACCGGAGGTCAAATTTGGTTTGAATAATCATTTGGTGTGTCTTGGGGGGAGGGGGGTATAGCTTGCAGGACGGTAAAGACCGCCCACTCGATCCCCCAGCCAATAGGAACCACGAATGGGACAGGGCCAGTCTGGATGTGTTTTCGCGAGCATCAAGCCTGGGCCAGCCTAGACCAGCCTGGCAAACATCGCAAAAACGCACTTATAGACAGTGGCGTACCGAGGGGGGGGGGGGCATGCGGTCATGAGCCCCCCCCCTTTGCAAAAAATAAATAATAAAATATATTTATTATAAATAAATAAATACCTATATATATATATCACAGACCATTATATCTACAGTGATATATATATATATATATATATATATATATATATATATATATATATATATATATATATATATATATATATATATATATATATATATATATATATATATATATATATATATATATTTTTTTTTTTTTTTTTTTTTTTTTTTTTTTTTTGGCCCCCCCCCCTTTTCAATTTTCTGGGTACGCCACTGCTTATAGACATATGCCTATTGATGTGAAAACGTCCATCACAGAAATAGAAAATATGTAAATTCATCTGTATTTAATGTTATATGCATTTTTTATTCACTTATTCTTTCTCTTTTTAGTTATAAACATGCTAAATAATATCCTATAGTAGTTAAATTTCATGTAGAACATCAAATTAATACAATTTAAAAAATCTATTTAAATCAAATAAATAATTATGATTTAAATCTAATAAATCGGATTTCTTTATATTATTTTTTTAAATAAAAAAAATCAACAACCCTGATTTACAGAGAAAACAATAGCCAACACATTAACCATTTCATCGAGTTCAGCTTACACAATTTCGAAGTGAATAAATTATAATTGAACAAACTTTCTGCTCAATGGGTGCCCAAATTATTGTGCCCATATAAGCTGCAGACGATCAGAAATTTTAATGAAAATTTTAAACGAGTAGAATAAAGATTTTGAAGTATATCCTCAATGCTTCTGCTTATTCCTCTCATCAAACATGAAAATTTTGCAAGTATTTGAGGGGAAATCATTAGTCAGGATTAGCCTATACAGGACCTTACAGTCCTGTATAGGCTCCTGAATTGTATTAGTTTCCTAATAATGTCTCTAAAGGTAAAGATGGGGGCGTATGCTATGCTGCGCGTGGCCTCGGTGCTCATCTCCGTCGCATTAGCCCTTGAGCCTGTGGTGGGTGACAACCCACTACCCTGGGATTCTGAGCTAGTGTGACATCCACAGTTACCTTCCCCAGGTTTCCCCAGGTACCCATTTATCGACCAACCTTGAAAGGAAGGATGAACAGCTGGGTGGGCTGGACGCTGACTACCCAGCCCGGTCTGGTAGACCTGAAGTCCAGATTTTTTCGAAAATACCTTCATTGTGATTCCCACACAAAGTTACCGTCAGCTTAGTAAGTACAGTGGTACCTTGACTTACGAGTGCCCCAACTTACGAGTTTTCCGAGTTACGAGCAGTCGCTCGGTCGATTTTTTGCTTTAAGTTGCGAGCCAAAATCAGAGTTACGAGCGATTTTTTTTTTTTTTTTTTCAATAATTTTTTACAAGCGAGCTTCAGATACGCCGCCGCTAGTTGGCGCAGCGAACGCCACAACATCCGCCCAGCATCCCGCGTCTCACTCGTTCACTTCACGTGGTTACCTCGCCGTGGAAGCATCTCTGTTGTGTTGTGCTCACACAGGCGAATGCAAATGGCGGAGGGTGAGTGCAGTACGTTTAGCGGCAGTTCCCAACCCACAGCTTTTTTCCAACAGCTGATACACAGAGTATAAACACTGGCGAATGCAATGGCGGAGGGTGATTTGCAGTACGTTTAGCGGCAGTTTCCACCCCACAGCTGTTTCCAACAGCAGGTACACAGAGTGTAAACACTGGCGAATGCAAATGGCGGAGGGTGAGTGCAGTACGTTTAGCGGCAGTTCCACCCACAGCTGTTTCCAACAGCTGATACGCAGTGTAAACACTGGCGAATGCAAATGGCGGAGGGTGAGTACAGTCCAGTCATATAGGTACAGTAAAAAAATTGGGGTGGTTTTTCTGGGGCTGGAACGGATTAATGGTATTTCAATTAATTTCAATGGGGAAAATTGATTTGATATACGAGCAAATTGAGTTACGAGCTCGATCAATGAACGAATTAAACTCGTAAGTCAAGGTACCACTGTAAGTCAAACTAACTTAACCATAACCTAACCTGACGTCTTTATGAGTAAACGCAACATACTGTTCCAGAAAACAGTTGTTAACAATTATTACGAGATGAAACTTGAATTTCTTTCTTCTATCTCTCACTCTTTCTCTCTCTACAAATAAAAAAAATCGAAAAATATAGAAAATCGAAAAAAAAAGAAAAAAAAAATTAAATCAAAATAAATAAAATAAAGAAAAATATAATAAAATAGAAAAAAATATATATATACATAAATATATATATATATAAATATAATATTTTTATATTTTATATTTTTTATAATATTTTATATATATATTATATTAAAAATTTATATATAATATATAAATAAATAATATATATATATATATATATATAATATAAAATATATATATATATATAGATATATATATAATATATATATTATATATAATATATATATATATATAAATATATATATATATAATATATATTATATATATATTAATTATATATATTAATTATATATTTAATTATATAATATTTTATTATTATACATATATATAAATAACTTATATTATATTATATATATATATATATATATATATAATATATATATGATTAAATATATTAAAATTATATATAATATATATATATATATATATATATTAATATTTTATATATATATATATATATATATATATATATTTTTTTAAATATATTTTAAATTTTTTAATATTATATTATTATTATATATTTATAATTTTTTAATATATTTTATTTTATATATGTTATATATATATAATTTAGATATGAAATTTTACTATTTTTGATTTTTATATATTTTAGTTTTATATGTTATTTTTTATATTTTATATTTTTATATTTTTTTTTTTTATATTTATAATAATATATTTTTTATATATTATATTAATAGATATATAAATATAAAATAAATATAATTTATATGAAAAAAAATAATATAATATATAATTTATAATAAAATGAAAATATATAAAAATAAAAAATAAATTATAAAAAATCAAAAATATAAAAAAATAATAAAAACTCAAAATTCAAAAAATAAAAAAATAGAAAAAATTTCCTTCAAATTTTTTTTTTAAATTTATATTAAAAAAAAAAAAAAAAAATCTTTTAAAATTTTTAAAATTTTTTTTTTTTCTTTTTATATTATTATTTTTTTTTATGTTTATATATATATATATATTATATATATATAAAATTTTTTAATATATATAATTTTATATATATATATATTAATATATATATATATTATTATTATATTATTTTATTATATATATTAAAATATATAAAATATATTATATAAAAATATATATAATATTATATATAATTATATATTACTAAAAAAATAAAAAATTAAAAGAAAAAAAAAAAATTTTTAATAAATTTTAAAATTTTTTTTTATTTTTTTATATTTTTAAAACAAATTGATATGTTTTACTATTTTTGATTTTTTTAGATATTTTGGTTTTTATTTTTAAAATTTTTTATATTTTTTATTTTTTATATTATTTTTTATTTATATTTATCTATATAATATTATATATTTTATATAATATATTTTATGTATATTTATTATATTGTATATATATATAATAATTATTTTTCCTATATTATAATATTTATTTTTAATATATTTTCCTAAATAATATTTTTATATATATAATTTTTATATATATATCCCTTAAAAAAAAAAAAAAAAAAAAAATTTAATTTATAGATTTTTTTTTTTTTTTTTTTTATATAAATTTAAAAAAAAATTAGATATGAATTTTATGTTATATATATTTCTAAATGGGAATATATCGAATCCCATCAATTCACTTTTTGGAATCTTTGACCGGGGGAAGGGTTTTTAAGCCCATTTTATATATGATCCCGACATTTTTTTTCTTCTTCTTTTTAGCGCCTTTAGCGAGAAATGAAATAAAAAAGGGGTGCGAGATTTGGGAAAACTGATGTAGGGTGATGGGGAATATTTTGTGAATGGGGGGGGTGATGGGAAATGGGTGTGGGGTGATGGGTGAGTGAATGGGTGGGTGGTGAAGGTGATGGGTGAGGGAATAGGTGGGGGGGTGATGGGTAATGGTGAGTGGTGAGGGGTAATGGTGATGGTGATGGGAAATGGGTGAGTGAATGGTGTGTGGTGATGGTAATGGGTGAGTGAATGGTGGGGGGTGATGGGTAATGGGTGGGGTGAATGGGTGGGGGGAATCATACATTCAGGAAGTTAGAAGGGGATCTGAGAGTCTGGGGTTTGGTGGCGAGGTGGTGGGTAATGGGCTATCTGGAGACTGTGTTTGGGGGGCCGAGGTGTGGGTAATGGGTCTATCTGGAGAGTCGGTTTGGTGGGCCGAATGGTTGGGTAATGGGTCTATCTGGAGAGTCGTGTTTGGTGGGCCGAGGTGGGGGGTAATGGGTCTATCGGAGAGTCTGTGTTTGGTGGGCCGTGGCCCACCAAACACGGGTTTGGTGGCCCAAATGCCCACCAATAGCCCTCCGCAGGAGCTAGCCAAAAAGTCCGCCCGGAGGGCGGCTTGCTTTCAGGAAAGTTAGATTTGGCTATCACACCCTTGAATGGGTTTGGCGTTAATACATACATTTCTACATCCATGATTTCAGGAAAGTTAGAAGGGGCTATCTGGAAGTCTGTGTTTCCTATAATAATAAGCGAAAGTTTTGGGGGGGTGTTTGTGTGGGGTTTGTTGTCCCGTCTGTTGTCTGTCTGTCCGCGATAGGTGCCGCCCCCTGTGGCGGAATCCATCATATGTCACAGTTTTTGGAATCAGGTTGACCAGGGAAGTGTTTTAAGGGCCTTTATAGGATGATCCGATCACTTTTTTTTTTTCTTTTTTTTAGCGCCTATTAGCGAGAACTGTGAAGAAAAAAGGGGTTGCGAGAATTGAGAAACTTGATGTAGGGTGATGGGTAAGGGGATGATGGGTGGGGTATGGGTAATGGTGTGGGTGATGGGTGAGTAAATGGGTGGGGGGTGATGGGTATGGTGAGGGAATAGGTGGGGGGTGAGGGTTAAAAGGGTTAGTGAACGGTGTTTTTTGGGGGATGGGTAAATGGGTGTGGGTGATGGTAAAGGGTGAGTGAATGGGTGGGGGGTGATGGTAAGGTGAGTGAATGGGTGGGGGAATACATACATTTCAGGAAATAAAAGGGGCTTTGGAGGTCTGTTTTTTTGGTGGCGGTGGTGGGTAATGGTTCATATAGTCTGTGAAGTCTTCTGTGAGGGAGGTATACAGAAAGGTATCCTGTGAGGTCTATCGGAAAAGTCTTTGGGCATTATGTTGTATTAATGAGTAGAAAATGAATGACAGATGGATCTAGAAGAGAATGAATGGAGAAGAACATATCATAACGAAAGGGGCCCGACATAACTACGGTCCCCGGTTTGTTTACATCGTGTATTGTGGGGAAAAAGGCGGGGGTCGCCGGGGTGGACCTACAAAGGGAAAAACTACGGCGATGGAAGAATTTCGAGTTATTTTGGGGCAAAATTGATATTCCAGGGCTAATTAGTGCTCTTTCTCCTGACAAACTATAAGAAACCTGAGAAATGGCTGATGTGCAGGGGTTTTCTAAGCCAAGAAAACAGGTCAAACAGAGCCCTCGTCAAAAGGTAAGAAAATGGTGGGTACGTAAGTGTCCCTACCACTTGTTTACTTTTTAATAGACCTGCGTGACTGTTTTCCGGGTTTTAGAACCTTCGCCATCACCCACCCAGGTCTTCTATATGTTGCAGCGAGCCGGAATATAGCACCAAATATCAATTTCCCCCAAAAAACAACTCGAATTTTTTTCATCGTCGAAAATCTTCTCTTTGTAGCTTTACATATTCGGTTAAATGAAGTATTAAAAAACCTTTTTAATTGATTTTCCTTTTGATCTTTTCTCATAATAATAGGGGTAATCAGGGTTTTAAGTTTACTTGAGGGCCCAATAATTTTTGGTCTATACAACACACCAACCCTTTGCTTTGATTTATTTTTTATTCTCCATCCATAAACAAGTTGCAAAACCACGGGACATTCCCCCACCCTTGCCTCAGGGTACTGCTGGTACTGTCGTCTACGGATTTTTTGTCCCTACACAATCGGGAAAACTCGCCGACAGTAGGTTGGTTGGTATCCGGTCTTTCGCCCCATGCCTTTCGCCACACCATAGGTCTTTCCCCCCACCATGGAGTCATTTCGCCCCCACTATGGATCTTTTCGCCCACACTATGGGTCATTTCGCCAACACTATGGAGTCTATGGGCTGGGAGGTTAGGTTATATTTGTTTAGTGTGTCGAGAACCCCCCAAACCCCCCCGCTGGGAGGTTGGGTTAGATTTTTTTGGTTTGGTTAGGGGGTTAGATCGGGTAGTTTGGGTTAAATTTTGGGGTGGTTTTAATTAATTTGGGGGTTTTAGGATAGGTTAGATTTTTTTAGGTTAGGTTAGTTTAGGTTAGTTTGGTTGGTTAGGTTTGGGTGGGTCAAGTCCCCTGCTAGGGTGGTTAATTTTTTGGTTAGGTTTTTTTTTTGTTGGGGCAATTTTCGTCATTTCGCCCAAGACATTTGTCCAAAATGAAAGTCAATTGCCCACTATAAGAGCCAATTCCCCCACTCTAAAGTCTTTTCGCCACAGGACCCCCTGTCACGGAGTCTTTAAACTATATCTTCCTCTGGCAGAAATGGAATGAGCCCCAAAACCTTGGGCGAAATGACGGAAAATTTCTAGTGTTTGCCCACACTCCCCCACTTCCCCAACAATTTTGGGGACCTGGGGGAATGCGGGGTTTTCGGGTGGGGAAAATTTGCTGGGAAAAACACTAATTAAAGAGTTGTGTGGGGGGGGGTAAAATTCCCTAATCTAGGGTAATTTCCTTATATTAAAAAAATTGCCTAAAAAAATAAACCAAACCAACCAAAATTAACCTACCCTAGGGGGGGCTTGCCCCCCCACCGATCCCCCTACCTACCAACCCCCTCTTAAAAACCTATCCAACCTAACCAAATCTTCTAACCTAACCAAAACCAAATCTAAAAGGTTAAAAAGGTTGTTTTGGGTTAGGTTAGGTTAGCTTTAGGTTTTGATTTGGTTAGGTTGGGTTATCGGGGGGGTCCCCCTTTTCTGGGGTAGGTTAATTTTGGTTAGGTTTAGATTTTTTTTGGTTGGCAATTTCTTAGATAAAGGAAATTACCCTAGATCTGGGAAATTTCCCCCCCCCCTACAAAAAACTTTTTAATTACTTTTTTTCCGACCATAATTTTGTTCCCCACCCAAAAACCCCGCATTCCCACGGGCCCCCAAAATTTGTTTGGGGGAAGGGGGAGGTATGGGAAAAACACTAAAAATTTTAGTCTTTCCCCCCGGGTTTTACGGGGTGGTTCATTCCTTTTTGCCGGGAAGTTAAAGACTCCATGACATGGATCGGTGGGCGAAATTTACTTTTGAGTGGGCGAATTGACTCTTATATTGGGCGAATTGACTTACTGTGGACAAAAGTCTTGTGGGCGAATGACGAAAATTGCCTAACCAAAAAAAACCTACCCAACCAAAATTTAACCCCCCTGCGGGGGGTTGACCCCCCGATATGAACTAACCAAATCTAACCTAACAACCCAACCAAACCCAAATTAACCCATCCTAACCTAACCAAAACTAATCAAACTAACCTAACCAAATCTAGCCTAAAATACCCAAATCTAAACCCACCCTCCTAGCGGGGGGGTTGGGGGTTCTCGAAAACTAAACAAAAATAACCTAACCTCCTAGTCCTATAGCTCCAAGGTGGGCTAAAACCCGTAGTGTGGGCTAAATGACTCCCAGTGTGGGCGAAAAACCTGTGCGAATGACTCTAGGGTGGCGAATGGCATGGGGGGGGAAATGACCGATACCAACCTAACCTTACTGTCGGCAATTTTCCCGATTTTTGTAGGACAAAAAAATTCGTAGACACGTACCCTCGGTACCATGAGGCAAGGTGGGGTCACCTGGTTTTGCAACTTGTTTAGGATGGATAATGTTTAAAACAAAGCAAAAAGGGTTGGGGATGTTTGGGATGAATCAAGAGTATTCTTGGCTGTCAAGTAACACTTTTAAACCCTGATGTACCACTACTTATTATGAGAAAAAGAAAAAAAGGAATCAATTAATAAGGATTTTTAAAACTATATAACCATTAAAATGACAGCCTAAAAGAGAAGACTTTTCGACGATGAAAAAAATCGGTTGTTTTGGGAAAATTGATATTCCAGGGGCTATTTCCGTGCCGCTGACAACATAGAGAAGACCTGAGGTGATGGGTTATGTCGAAGGCTTCTAAACCGGAAACAGCACACAGAGTCTCATTAAGAAGTAAGCAAGTGGTAGGGACACATTACGTAACCCCCAGTTGTTCCTTTTTACGGGCTCTGTTATGACTCTGTTTTCTTGGTTTTGAAGCCTCTGCCTCGCCATTCCTCAGGGCTTCCTATAGTGGGCAGGGACAAGCCAGTAATATACACCCCGGAATATCAAATTTTGCGCAAAAAATCGAAAATTTTTCCATCGCCGTAGTTTTCCCTTCGTAGGTCCACCCGCGGCGACCCCGCCTTATCCCCACAATGCACCGATGTAAACAAACCGTGACGTAGTTATGTCTGGGGCCCATTCGTTATGATATGTTTCTTTCTCCATTCATTCTCTTTCTAGACTTCCATCTGTCATTCATTTCTATCTTCATTAATACAACATAATGACCAAATCCCTCAAACATACCTGTCACATCAGCCTTCTGTCTTTTATCCACAGTCATATGGTCAATCAATCCCTCTTGTTCATCTTGTACTCTTCTCAAAGTATATTGGTGGATCATCTTGTGCTGAAAAATGGTGCTTGCTAAAAACAACCCTCTTTCACCACAGACATTCACTAAACACTCACCATTCTTATGTCGTACAGGTAGCCTACTCTCCATTTACCCACCACTTCATACACTTTCATTATGGTCAATCCAAAATTTTAGATTTTCATTCTTACCTTTCACTCTTTTCTCTGGAGCATACACACACACACCCTAGCATACATATTTGACTATTCCAATCTTGTATTTCACCCACACAATTTGTGTGTACTAACAACCATACTCAGTCACATGTTCACATTCTATTATACATCAGCATGGCACAACCTTTCTTCTTCTCACATAGCTTTCATCTAAGTCTGTCGCCCTGTCCACACTGCTTCAACAACCATTTCTTCCCATAAACCTCTAACTCCCTTCACTCTGCACCACCTTGACCACTCATACCATGATAAAATTGAAGTTCATAATGATATCAATTACAATTATCAAATGTAACATGATCAAATTACCTTTTAATTGACTATATAAATAGTCAAAATTAGATATAAATAAAGTAATGGGAAGTAAAAAAGTTTTCGAATTCGTGCTACCCCTACACTATTCCGTAGTGTAGGGGTAGCACGCTCGGTTCACAACCGAGAAGCCCCGGGTTCCATCCCCGGGCAGAGCGGAAACAGTTGGGCTGTTTCCTTAAAACCCGAGCCCCTGTCCACCCAGCAGTGAATGGGTACCGGGTGTTAGTCGGGGGTTTGTAACCCGACTCTCGGGGTGCTGGCTTCGGCCAACACTATAAGCACTACCGTAGATAACAGTGAAGTCGCCAGTTCTAAGTTTCTTTGTTATTTACAGACGTATGGTGGCGTTAATACTTACATTTGTACATCCATGATTTCAGGAAAGTTAGAAGGGTCTATCTGGAAAGTCTGTGTCTTTTTTGTGCTTCATCTTGTCATATTGGGGCTATAAAATGAACAATTACAAAATAAAACCGAGTGGCGACCCTCCCTAACCCTACTACAGTAAAAGTCGCCAGCTATTTTTTTAACCCCCAACATTGAGTTGCCATTTGGGGGAATTCAGGGAAAATTAGAGGTAAAGAAAAAAAAGTCTCTTATATTTTAGCTGCGGAAAAAATCGGGATAAAAAAATTCCCCCCAAGTGAAAACAAATTATATTCATACAGGAACAAAACTTCCCAATCTTTCAAACGAAAGATCGGGCATTTTGGTCCTGTCGCCCAAAAGGTGATCAGTTTTCTGTGTCGTGAAAAAAAAAAACGTGAAAAGCAAAATGCGCAACATTTAAATTTTTCAGATACAAAGCATAAAAACAACGCTGAAAGGGGTAGTTTAACAGTCATGATATAAACTACTGTGAAACATTTCAGTGGCAATAAAAATCAGAGTGATGCTATAATTCGAAAAATTTTGGGGGCCTTTGGCGATTTTCCTGCAGGGGGCGACTTCAGTTATCTACGGTAGCAACAGCTCTCTATGGGTAGTCTAAGAGAGCTGTCGGTTACAGGGGAGACCTCTCACTGCGTCGAAATGACGAAATTTTTTCAAACAAAAAAAAAAAACAAAACCAAACCACTAAAAGCGGGATATTGGGGCGAGGAATATTTTAGCTATCCCAAAAAAAAAGGGGTGCTTTGAGTTCTGCGCAGGTTAACTGTAGGATATTTATCGTAATGTACAAAATTTTGACAAATCCTACGATTACGATGCATGGTTAAAATCGTACACGAAAAAACGATGATTGGCTCACAAATATAATTCATGCCCCAAACCGCCCTCCGGGGGGACTTTTTTTGGGTAGCTCCTGCGGAGGGCTATTGGTGGGGCCTTTTGGCCCCCACCTGTGTTTGGTGGGCCTTCGGCCCCCAAAAACCCCCTCCAATAGCCCCTTTCTAACTTTCCTGAAAAACAGGATGTAGAAAAAGTATTATTAACGCCCAAACCCCTTCACATCCCCCCCCCCCAACCCATTCATCACCCCCCCCCCATTCACTCCCCCTTACCCATCACCCCCCCCCCCCCTTCACTCACCCATTTTCCCATCACCACACACCCATTCCCCCCTCACCCCCACCTATTCCCCCCACCCATCACCCCCCCCCCATTCACTCACCCTCACCCCCCCACCCCTTACCCTCACCCCACCATTCACTCACCCATTTCCCATCACCACCCCACCAAATTTCCTCAATTCTCGCACCCACTTTTTTTTTTCACAATTCCGCTAATAGGCGCTAAAAAAAAAAAAAAAAATGATGGATCACCCTAAGTGGGCTTAAAACCTTCCCCCGGTCACCCTGGTCAAAACTGTGCCATTTTGAGGGGATTTGCGCCACGGGGGGGGGAACCCTAAAAGCACACAAACAACCCCCACAAAACCCCCACACACACTTTCGTTTATTTATTTTTAAGATTAAAAAGTCAAACACAATTATCATCGCACAAAAAAAAAAAAAAAAAAAACGCTGTCAACTTCCACGAAAGGAGAGGAGGGATTTTTTTGAGTCTGATTTTTGGTTCCTTTTTGAAAGGATATGGCCCTTGGGAAAGCTTTTTCCTTGCTGCTTTTGGAAAACGCAGATTGTGAAGGGTATTTGAAAGGGTTTTTAACCCTTTCCCAAAAAACAAATTAAAAAAAAACCTAAACTTCTAAGGGGAAAACCCATATTTTGGTTTTTTCTTCTAGAAACGCAGGGGGTAATAAAAAAAAAGCAGATTGTGTTACTTTCATCTCTACAAATAAATATATGTCGAGGGGACAATTGCCACATCATTTTTTAGGCCAGCTGACAAAAGGGGATAAAAGAATAGGAGGAGGAAACGGGAAAATTCCTTTTTTTTTTTGAGGAGGGATAGCTAGTAGATTTTCTAGATTCGTTTTCTTTTGATAAAATTATGGGGTTACTAATTTATTTTTATTTTTTATTTTTATTATATTTTTTTTGGCAAAAAAAAATTAACATAAAATTTTTTTGTGTCAATGGGGATTTTATTTTTTAATTTCGAATGAAAAAAGAGAAAATTATTTTTGTATATAAATGTGAATTCAATTCTGTTAAATTCATTTACTGACTATATTTTTTTTTTACCTAAAAGGTTGACGAAAATTTTTATATAAAATAATCTAAAAAATACGAAATTTTGGTGGCCCCGGTACGAAAAAATGTGGCCTACAAAATTTTCAAAACCCTGGTCTGCATAAAAGGGGGGGTAGTACCGTTGCTTTTCCCCAAACCCAAACCCAAACAGCCCCTTTATCTCCGAGTTATCCTGGGAGGCATCCACCTCTCTGAACTTTTGTGGGGGGGAGGGGCGAGCGTTCCCTCCAAACATCCCTCAGTAGCCCGTCCCGAAACCCCCACAAAAATGAACGGGCTCCGGTACCCAAAAACAATTTTACAAAATATATAATTTTTCGGCCCAGCAAACTCAAAAAAAGGGCCCCGAAACCCTTCTCACATCATTCATTTCACACATAGTATTAAAAATAAAAAAATTTAAAAACCTTTTTTAACAAAAGTCGGGACTCAAAAGGTTAAAACGTAACTTCGAAACTTTTCACTCCCCATCATCCCACCCCCTTTACCCTTTCACCCCACTCTTTTCCTCACCCATTACCCTCACCCTACTTTAAAGGGTTTTCCCCTAAATTTCCTCGCAACCCCCCTTTTTTTTCACAATTTCGCTAATAGGCTGCAAAAAAAAAAAAAAAAAAAAAAAGTGTTCGGATCATTTTCATAAAGGGTTTAAAAAACCTTCCCCGGGCCCGACCCGGGTTTTCCAAAACTGCCATATGAGGGGATTCCGCAACAGGGGGCGGAAACCTGGGGGGCCCACACACACACCCCACACACACACACAAACCCACACACACACACACCAAACAAAACCCCACACACAAACACACACCCCACACACATTTTCCCGCTTATATTAAATAAAATTGGGTTTTAGTCCCCAAACCCACTAAGTTTTTTCTTAGTAGTTAGACTTTTACGGGGTTTCCTTTTGTCCCTTTTTGCCCGGTTTGGGCCAATTTCCCCTTTTCTCTCTCTCTCTCTCTCTCCCCTCTCCCTCTCTTTTTCCTCTCTCTCTCTCTCTCTCTCTCTCTCCCCTCTCTCTCTCTCTCTCTCTCCCCTATCTCCCCTCTCTCTTTTTCCTCTATCCTCCCCTCTCCCTCTTTCTCCCCCTCTCTCTCCCCCCCTCTCTCTCTCTTCTCTCCTCTCTCTCTCTCTCTCTCTCTCTCTCTCTCTTCCTCCTCCCCTCTCTCTCTTTTCCCCTCTCTCTCTCCTCTCTCCCCCTCTCTCTCTCTCCTCTCTCTCTCTCTCTCCCCCTTCTCTCTCTCTCTCTCTCTCTCTCTCTCTCTCTCTCTCTCTCCTCTCTTCTCTCCTCTCTCTTCTCTCTCTCTCTCTCTCTCTCTCCTCTCTTCCTCTCTCTCTCTCTCTCTCTCTCTCTCCCCTCTCTCTCTCTCTCTCTCTCTCTCTCCCCTTCTCTCTCCTTCTCTCTCTTTTCTCTCCCCTCTCTCTCTCCCCTCTCTCTCTCTCTCTCTCTCTCTCTCTCTCTCTCTCTCTCTCTCTCTCTCTCTCTCTCTCTCTCTTCTCTCTCTCTCTTCTCTCTCTCTCTCTCTCTCTCTCTCTCTCTCTCTCTCTTTTCTCTCTCTCTCTCTCTTCTCTCTCTCTCTCCCCTCTCTCTCTCTCTCTCTCTCTCTCTCTCTCTCTCTCTCTCTCATAACTATTAAATGGTACTGTACAGGAGACTTAAAATCTTTCCAGATTTTGGAGATTTACGAATCTTTATTTCAAGCTTTCAAGCTTAGGGTAAATTTTTCAAGATCTTGATAAAAATTTCAAGCGCTGGCAGAACTGCAGGGCAGGATTGATGGTGGCGATACCTACCATCCTTGCCCCTACTATATATTTATAAAAAAAACGTGTACACGTGCCCTATGTAATTTGTCAATATATATATATATATATAAAATATATAAAATATATATAATATATATATAAAATTATATAATATATATAATATATATATATAATATTATTCTATAAAACAATATAAATACTCGGGTGTTCAGACTCCATTTTTTTTATTGAGAGAATCCACATTTTCTGTGATGCAAGAGAACAAGAGACATTCATCAAGATATAAAATAAAACTTCAATTAGGAGCATTGGTGTCTACATTTTATTGTGCTCTGCATACCTGTCTTAAAGAAATTAGACAGCTATAGACTATAGAGTGAAGGATACAGTATGCATTATGTATTCCATAACTGCATACATCCGTGCGACAAACAGACACGCTATTGTATCTGGCGGGGCACAAAGGCTTACTGAATTTGAAAGGGACAGTAAGTAGGAAGAAAGGTTTACAGGTATTCGTGGAAGAACTAGAGCATTATACACATCATACACTCATGGATATACGTATTGGCGGTGTTACTAAAACATTAAACTAGTGTTGGATGTATGAAAGTACAAATTTTGAACCTACAACACCCAGCAACCTATATCCCAGTGAACAGGAGCCACTGTAAATAATAAAGCAAGGAAACATGATGGCATTGTTAGGCGTTGCTATATCATTCCAAGTGATGCACCACGGTGAAGTGTGAGGACCAGGGTGATGTCCAACAGGTTGTGCAGAATGGCCGCCGGCAGGAGTCAGGTGAGGAGGTTGCCCGTGACTAGCTCATCACGGCAAACTCGACACGACTTCTTGCAATAGATCGTCATATACTTCTTGTTGTAGAGACACTGACCACCCTTGCTCCAGGGCTCGCAATATATATTCTTGTCCTCACATCGGTTAAGAGACGTCGAGTCTGTTATAGATACAAGTTAATTTTGATCCAGCATCTTAGAAAATGAACTACATATGTTTAGGAAATTGGTAAAGCCAACATAAGAGTGTTTTCCTAATTGTATATTCTGCTCCTGGCCGCCCCCTACACCCCCTGACCTTCGGGCACTATACAGCTCGACAAATACCTGTTACCAACAACACCATCTGTAGAGTGATTTGCGGGTCACCGTTATTCCCACAAAAGACATGCACTGAGTGACTAATACGGCACTGTTTGTAGTATAGTATACGTCCATGTGAGTGTGTGTGTTGAAAGATCACGGATGGCTCGATTTCAAGAAGAAAGGCTGAATGGATGACTAACCTTCCGTGTGATCATGACACAGACCGCAGGACTTCTTGCAGAAGATGGTCATATACTCGGGGTTCTTGATGCATTCCTGATTCTGGCTCCAAGTCTTGCAGTAAACACTCTCATCTTGGCACTCCTTACCTGCAGCACCACCTGGTATTAGTGATATATCAGTCACTTGAACACGTGAGGTGACAATCATTTACTGAATGAATTTACGAGTATCAGGTACGAGTAACATTCAAGCGTGCAGTTAATGACATACAAGGGATAAGAGCCTCGTGCAGCGCGCCACACACTGGTGCACATGTTGGACAGTTTCATCATCAATGAGGTGATGTATTCAAAGCTAAATGAATTTATCAGGTGGCAACTCCAGATATGTTTTCATAGGATTTTTAAGATAAATATAATTTATGCACAAGTCTTACATTTCAAGCCAGCAGCACACTATTCATGGTTGATGGTGCTGTCATTAAGGTATATGATTTGAAAGACATTCTTCATTGAGTCTGGACATCGTCAACGCAACCCGGCCGATATTTATATTTTCAGATGTCATCAAATTGAATACTTATTTCCATCTTTATGAGTTACGAGATTGTATTGCGTCGAAGCAAACAACTACTCGAAAGTTATAAGCCCCCGAAATGTTCAGCCAGCGTCATGATCAACAGATAGAATATATATATATATATATATATTATATATATATATATATATATATATAATATATATATATATATATATATATATATATATATATATATATTATATATATATATATATATATATATATATTATATATATATATATAATATATTATTACATATACATACGCCTTAGTAAGGTAAATTTGCAACTGTGCATGCTATTAATGCTATTAATGCAAATGTTTTAGCAAAGTTGTCAGTTATGATACTTAGCATATTAATTCAGATTGCTTCACCTCAGTGTATTCGCGACAAATTAACTTATCATGCATACCTCAATATATAGATTAAACATTCAATATATTTTCTTTGAACTGATATTTGATTATACCAACATGCACCGGCGCAGGTCATACCACCATGAACATCCACCCTGGCTGTGGCACACACACAGCGCCACCTGCAGACTCACTTCTCACCTGCCTTCCCCCCCTTCCCCCCCCCCCAACCCTTGAGTGTGCTCCATGTAATTATTTGGCTTTATTGATGCGGGCGTATGCATTTGTAAGTTCGTATCCAAGTAGGAAATGGTATTGTTTATATTTTCGTTGGTATGGTATATTGACGTCGCGGGGGCAGTGACCGCTGCGCAGAAAGGGTTTCTACCCTACTGTGACAGACTAACTTGACGAGAAACAAGTGCATACGGTACTGGGAACTTGAGAATGAATTTTGTTTTAGATAATTTCGATAACATACTACAAGTGGTATGAATGATTACGGGCCATGTGACTAGATGACAGTGCGTGCAAGCCTATAATGGAAATGGATTATGTAACTTTAATTTTTTCCTCCTCACGGAGCCTCTTCAGTGACTCGAAACCCCGCAGTCTTTTCCCACGCTGAATATCAAAGACAAATATTGCGTCAAATTGTATGTGTCTGGAGCTAGTGAAACAGCTCTTTAGATTTTAGAATGAAGCCAACGCCATAATAGTGTGATGAATAGAATGCGTAGAGTGAGAAGTGGATAAACTGTTGTTGTATGCATATAAACACTAGCATGGAAGAATGAACACTAACTAGCAGTATACAACGGGTTTCTGTTGAACTGCATAAGGGTGGGGGGGCGGCATCAGACAAGTCTATAAAAGCTAAAACACTAACAGCTCTGATCAAAACAAACATATGCTAAGATACCATCTCCTTAGTCCTTTCTGGGGATAAGGAATTAAAGCCTAGAAGAATCGTGAGACTGAGGAATACCCACCACACTGTCTGCACGCCTTTCTGCAGTAGATGTTCATCCACACCGGGTTGAGTTCACACTCCCCGCGATCGGCCCAAGTCTGGCAGAACTTTTGATCGTTGTCTGCACATTCCTCTGGTACGGAGAAAGTTGTGAGCAATAAAGATGATTGATAGATATTACATAAAAGGAAAGAAAAAAGATGGAAATGATATACATTCTATCAAGTTCTAGTCTGTCCATCTGACTAATGCAAGATTTTACTAGCATATACAATTTTTTACCCTCTTCACAGGTGAACTCTAGAACTCTTTTCCTGAATCTGTTTATTTAGCTATTAACAAATTCAACTATATTGAAAGAGGAGTATACTTATCGGGTACCACCCGAACTATATTGATCAATTCCCATTGGAACTCTTTCACTATTCGCTTTACGGGAACTGACAATAAGCTGGCTTTTAGTGATACTATTTTCTACTGCCTTTGACCAGCCTTTCTATCTATGGCGTTAAAAACCCCCAATCTTTTACATAAACAGTAAAAACACACACATGCACACACACCTGTAGCCGCTGCGATCATGGGAGAGTACGTGGTGGTGGTGAACTTCGTTGAGGTGTTGGTGCAGTCATATAGCTTTTGCAATTTCTCTATATCCCGCTGGAAGAAAAAAAGATAGTATACAACCAACAACAGGCGATCTTCCACTGTTTTTTATTATGAATTCTGCCCAAGACTCATCCACTGATTACCTTCAAAAAATTATTAATGGGTTATAGAAATTTGTTATGACAATTCATCTGGCGGAAGGTAGAGCATATTGATATAGTACTCCCTATACCGTCTTCACTTACTCCCCGTGCGGCGAGTGTCATTCTTAGAAATACAGCCATGAAATAAGCATTATTATATTATATCATCAGATAATTTTATCAATATTATTATTATAATTATTATTATTGTTATTATTAGCATTCTTCTTGTTACATTCGGTCATCGTCACCTTCACCGCCTCCTCCTAACCCACCTTGGAGAAGCCTCGGCGCTGCCCTATCTCGGCACCATTCTCCCTAGGGATGATGGTTGGGCTCCTCCCTTTGGCGAAGGCGTAGGGGCCGTAGTGCATCACCGACTCTACAGGGACACTAGAGATGACTACGTAGCATAAAAAAGCTTATGACAAAAAAAAATATATAATATATATATATATATATATATATATATATATATATATATATATATATATATATATATATATATATATATATATATATATATATATATATATATATATATATATATATATATATATATATATATATATATATATATATATATATATATATATATATATATATATAATATATATATATACGTAGAACCACAGGGATACATCACCACTACCACCACCAATAAATGCCTCACTCCTGAGTAACTATGGCAATACATAGTATAGTCGACCATGCGTACGGTACCTATATACTCACCCAAGTCATAGGAGATGCCAAGGCTGAGGATCTTGTCCCAGCCGTACTTGTCAAAGTTGTGCTGCCGGCCTTCTTGCACGTTATTAATGTTGATGGTGATGTGATTGTCCCTATCTGAGCGAGATTGTTCGTGCCAAAATCCAGCCACGTGCATGAACTCATGCATAACGATCCCCACGTAAAGGCAGCCGGGGCCCAGCGACACCTGCTGGGCCCCCGTCACCCGGCCCACCGAGCTGGAGCACCTGCACCACACGAGAGAATATATATATATAAATAAATAAAATAATTAACTCTTACCTTTGATGTTGAATAATTTACGTGAAGCAATACATGAAAATCTAGTGACAGTTATTAGAAGCCAAGCTGAAAGCAAATTGATTGTTGTGCCATGAAAAATGAGTGAAAGGGGAAAAGAAGACATGACGTCCTACTATTGGTGCTCTCCAGCCTCCAACATTAAGTGGAGGGCGTGGAGGACGGTACACTAGAGAGAAGGACCCACCCGTCGCCCTTGAGGATATGGATGTAATCCTTCTCGATGGTACGAGGCACGAAACGGATGCAGGTCTTCTCGTGGAACTCGAGCATGGCCTTGGCGATTGTGCCCCGAGCGAATTTGTCTGTAGCACTGTAATCTGCCGTGTCCCCCATGCAGAAAAAAAGGCTTGATATAAGAAATATGACTATGATAGATTTAAATTAAGGCATGCGAATATACGAGGTAACATATATGAACATTGCAAATAGTCAAGAACAAAACCAATTACAATGTTAACGTAAAAGAATTAACATGCATGTGCTTTTATATAAGTCATCAAATATTGGGCTCTTAATGAAAACATTTTAATCCTTTAATCTTTTTTCACTCGACATTTTCGGTCTAGGTCACAGATTACATGTAGCCTACTTGAAAAGCAGAAATAAGCAAAATAATAAAAATAAAATAATGGGGGAGAAGGGGCAGATGGATTGAGCGTAAAAGAATGGGGTGAGAAGGAAAGGCGGAGGATAATGACGCATGTGACGCACCATAAGCCTGAGATATGACGTAGGGAATGATTCCGTTGGGCCAGCGGCGGTGAATGTCTACCATGGCACTCCTTCCTTTCCTGCCCGTCTTTGGGTCCTGAGAGAGAGAGAGAGACTTATCTTATTTTTTCACCTTTGTCAAGCCCATTTTCACCAGTGTGTGAGAGCACACGACCCCATTACTACACTGTCCAGGCCCTCTATACTTGTTTCCGACTCAGCATCAGATCAGAGGTCTGCGAACTTTCCTTTCATCTGCCTCCACTATCGGCCATTAAACCTTATGTCAGGCAGTCACCGAGTCAGTGTTTCTATATATATATACACCAGAGAGAGAGGCGTTGCAAGATTTTAGGTCTTCTCTACCAGCCACCTTCCGATAAACTTGTACAGACCAGGCTCTCAGGTAAAAAAAACAAAAAAAAGAGACATATTGAGTCATCCTACTCTCCAGTCAAAGATATAGAATAGGACCTGGTGAAGTAATGAGCTCCAACTCTTGAGCAGGAGACATCGCGCGTGCACGTCTCGACAGGGAAGGCAAGATTAATATACATAAAAGTCTATTGATCTTGAGGGAAGGTATCTCGCACCGTATGCAGATATGCAAAACGTAATTATAAGTCTTAGGAAACTCAGGAAACTCAGGAAACTTTGCCGGTATGAGGACTTTCAAGTTCAAGGAGGTACTTTCTTTACATCACGGCGACCTCACCTACGTTACCACCTCTTTAGCATACTTACTCCGTGCGCCAGGTCAGCGAGGGTGTCCTTAGAATTGAGCATTATGTCTCCTTGGAAGAGGCCGGCCAGCTCGATGGGATCCGCCTGGGTGCTGGTGTCTATGGTGTTGTGTTCTGTGGGGCGAGGAACATGTCGTGAACTTATGGCAAAAAGATGAAGTACTGCCTATGGGTTCATACACTACGCACACAAAAATAATGCAGGTTGTCATGTGTGTCACATTACGCAATAATAATGTGTGTGCGACAAACACTTACATGATATGAACAGTCGGCACGTATTTCGGCACACGAAAGAAGCATTCCGAGGAACAAAACTAAAAACATCTTTGACCAACAACAGTAGGAATGAACCCAGAGAGGCATACCATAAACTTAACATTCACAAGGTAAAAATCCCTTCTGGCACTTACCCATTCCAACACTTTTTTCGAAGTCCGATGGACTGAGCGGTTCACCTGGAATGTCTGTCTCAATCTGATACAGAAAAAAATCAATTAGTACATTATCAAAGAAATTAATATAAAGTGAATAGAATATATAAATAAAATGAATTAATAAACACTAACTACAAGCATTGCTAGGCCTATTCATATCAGATGGTCGCTCAAAGTCTATAGAATACTTTTGAAGATATTAGCTACATTTGCAAGCTTCACATAATCTGTATGAATATTACTAATAACGAAATAGCTAAATCTATCTTAAATTATTTCATGTGTACACCGTGTCTCTGCTGAAGCTGGATTAGGCGACACTAGTTTAAAAGATGTAGTAAGTGGCACTCGGCAGAATAAATTACCATTGAAGTAATCACCATCTAACACAAAATTTGAATCTGTCAGTCAACATGAGATTACTACAACCTGGACTAACCGTATCGGGTTTGCCCATGGGGAGCTCAGGCAAGTTGCTAGGATCGGACACGATCTGCCCTCCGTCCCCATGCTGCACGTTGGGATCAGACGAGCGTCCTGCCACTCTGGCATCAGTCTCGAGGGTGACACTTAGGCAGGCCCATACAACCGGCCACACGGAGGACCACAAGAGAGCCACCATTCACCTCGCTCGCTTTCAGCCTAACAATCAAAGCGAAGGAACCACACATTAAGTGCCTCAACGTTTGAAAGAGGAATATCTGTCTTTCACAACAGTTCCTGGCTTCCAACCTCGCCATTATTACACTTCTAAATTTCATTTAACCATGCATATTTTCTATACTATGGATATACTAGTGTTTGATCAGGTATTGATTGAACAGTATTTTATATCTAAAACGAGGATGTCAGTTTTTTGGGTGAATGACCGTGTTTATGACTATCTCCTTTTTTTTTAGGCTCCTATGCTATCCTCTGCTCATTCGTTGCAGAAACTTTACCTATATAACACATCCTACTTTGAAGGAATCAGGATCAATTTACATGCTAAATGGCATTCTGTTATATTTGAAGAAATTATTTTATTACTTTCACTGTTGGAAGAAATGGGACAGAAATGGCAAAGTCTTTGCTGTATGGACAGACAGACGGACGGACATTCGGTGAATTATAATAAGATTAGATGCAGAGCACCTTCATCAAGTATGAGATGATCGTTTGGAACTCTAAGCGTAGACATAGTTTCATCAGACCCCGCTGTTGCTGCTTCTACTACTTCCTCTACTACAATTACCTTCATGGATGGACTGAATGAATAAACTATAAATAGTGTCCAAAACCGACAAACCTCTAGAATATATTTAGCAATTTACGTATCAATATGTCAATAATATTTCGACATCCTTCTCAATTCTCTTTTTTTTTTTGTCGTATATTGTTATCTGTTTCCAAATGAACGCAATTATACATATATGTAGCTCCATGCACAAGTTAAATGTCATAATCTTGCCTAGATTCTTCCTCTCACGTTCTCTCAATGGCTGTACATAGACTTTTCCTTACCTTTTAGGACATGAAGAGAAGACAGACTAGACTGATCGCGGCACCGGACGGCCAGTTAATACAAGAGTCAGGAGTTGCAGCAGCAGCAGCAGATGTTAATACTTACCGGAAACAGGATGCATTTATAATTATGATGGTGCCACCATCGTATTGATTACCACAACCTCCTCCACACGTAATCCACGTGCCAACATCAGTTGCACTTGCATCAACCAGCTTAACTACATAGTTGTTATAGAGCATGTGCTATCAGGGCAGCCTTAGGCCTCTATCACCAATCCCTTGAAGTAAAGGTGGCATCTCTTAGCCCGCCGTTGACCCTACGGCTGGGCAGAAACGGATGGAGCTGCCCGCTTTCTAGCAAACACTCGCACTGGTTCGACATTTCCGGATTACACGTTCATGACTGGACAAAATTCGATAGTACGTACAGTACTTCCTGCGTGACAATACGATAGTCTCATGTTTTACGATTCCGCGAGAACTTTTCATTGGATAAAGATGGTAATTAAATAATCCATTGTTAAGCAACTATGGCCACATAGCTTCCAGGGTAACAAGAAGACACTACCCCTTCCACACAGTGGTTGCCATGGGCGAGGCTTGAACCTCAGAACCACGACACGGGTATATTTCGAAGAAACTGAACCACTAAGTTAAAACATTCAACGCGAAACTACTAGTGCTACCTTGTGATTTACACGCCGGTCCGGTGGCATCTCATGACGTCCAAAATTACTTGAAAGCAGCTCTCCCTGTTCACTTAAGATCCTATGCATAATTAAGCATAGTAGATAAGGGAAATCGCATCTGAAATAGCAAGTAAGTACAGCTCTGTAAAACTAAGGTGTTGCATTTGTGTATACGCGGGAAAGAGGGGGACATAATGACATTAACACTGATATTGCCAGGATAAAAGGGTAAGGAAACCCTTTCTGTCTTTCTTGCACACGCCAATGTCCCCTTCTTTCCCGTATCTGCACCAACGCAACGTTGTTTTGGAGAGCTGCAGCTCTCTTGCTATTGCAGATGCAAATTTCCCTTCTCCATATTTAGTCATGCGTTGGCCCTTTGTAAAAAGGTAGAGCTGGTTTTGAATTTTTTTTTTTTCTTCTTAATTTATATATTATTTTTTACATTTGTGCCTATAAAGTCTGTAGGCAGTGACTCCAGGGCTGGGATGGTAAGCCCTGGAGTTTCACTTGAGGGTTGTGATGGTTGGTCCTCGCCCGTGGCGGCGCAGGCAGGATTTTTATAATGACGCCTGTGATTAGAGGCTCATGCCGACCCCCTTTGTCCTGCGATGCACTCGCAAGCCAAGTTAATGGGCAGCATGTGGGTGTTCTTAGGTTCACTCGACGGTGCAGAAAGATTTTAAGTGGATTTTGGTTTTCATCTGGGATCGAACTCGGGTCATCAAGAACGCCACTCAGAGACGCTAACCACTCTGCTACCGCCTCCCCGGACTTGGGATACCGCTGAAAGGGCGCGACAGTGACGTAAAGGAAGGGCAAGAAAAAGGGTTTGGAAGATTATAACAACTGTCTTTCATAGCTCATCTGACACTGGCGCGTAAACCTATGGAGATTCAACCTAACACTCGAGCTGAATTGCTAGATTTATAACCGCTCCAATAATTGCAGCAATTATACCGATTTTAATCAATATTACAATGTGGCTTACCATGTATATTTCCCCGAAGCCGGATTTATCTTTATTTTATTAATTTGTTATGACTGTAGGGTATTGCGGTGCGTTTGTAGTAAGTTTCGGACGATAGTCACCATATAATGCACGTCGGAAATATTTCAAACTAAGTTTTAGCCTCCTAACCTAACTTAAACCTAACCCAACCCCATATTCTAACCTAATATAATCCTCAACTAAGGAGCCAGCTCAGGACACCCTTCTTGAGGCATCTAACATTGCAGATTTTATAGCTACAAGTGAGGCTTGTGCCAAAGTAGTATTCTAAATTTTAGATCAGAATAACTAAAATCAGAATATAATAATAAAAAAATATGATTGTTATAATGAACTAATTTATCATGCAGTCTATAGAAAACTTCAAGCAATACTACTTTGTGGGATTTCAGTATGAGATAAGTGAAAAGCTAGTTATAATTATTTTCAGCATTTACTACGGGTATCTGCAAATTCGATTTGCGCTTACTCTACGGGAAAGGCGGTGGCGGAGGGGTTAGCCTCTGGAACTGGCAAGCTCAGTGTACAGGGTTCGAACCCCGCCAGGTGCCAATAACTTCATCCGAGACTTGGATTGATAGATTTAATGCCTAAAAAGGTGAATGTGCCAGAAATCATAGGTCATAGGACAAAGCATTTAAAGGGGAAGTTAAATAATAATAGTGAAACGTTGAGGGAAGGGGGAAAGAACGGAATGTTACAGGCTATTAATTTTGTTCAGATGTAGGATGTGGATTTGTCAGGTAATGTAAACAGGTTTTACTTTTCTCCAGTTTATTAAGTAGTGTACAATCCCAAATACTCAAAATACCATTTATTATTTATATATTCAGGTACATTTCGGGTATAAAAGGATTTATATAAAATTCAAATTTCATCAGTTTCACACTGCTCATAACAAGAATCGTGCGGTACTTATGTGAAAGCACTGCAGTTTAATACAAAGCAAGTGCTTACAACATGCCATGCATGTTACAACAGCTGCAAACATTTTATTAGTTCAATTTTACTACAAACCTGTAGAGACAATTCCACTTTAGAAATTATGATTGAAAGTATCGACACGAAACATACAAAATTCATTAGTAAGCCTAGACAAAAAGTATTTACACATTTATAAACCAGACAACAGCTCATACAGACTAGGAACAATAGCAAGAACATTAGTAAACCACTTCCCAAATAATCAAATTAAGAGATTGGTAAAGTCAGGTCAGGTATATATATAAAATTCAAATTTCACCAGTCTCACTGGTCATAACATAAATCTTGCGGTACTTATGTGAAAGCACTGCAGTTAAATACATAGCAAATGCTTACAACATGCCATGCATGTTACAACAGGTGCAAAAATTTTATTAGTTCAATTTTACTACAACTCTGTAGGGACAATCCCATTTAGAAATTATGATTGAAAGTATCGACACGAAACATGAAACATACAAAATTCAATAGTAAGCCTAGACAAAAAGTATTTACATTTAGAAACCAAACTACTCAGACTAGGAACATTAGCAACCCATTTCCCAAATAATCAAATTAAGAGGAGATTGGTAGTCAGGTCAGGTCTACAAGAGAGGACCCTTCACCTGGTTTTGAGTCTAATATTTGTCCACGTCCGGCATTTTTCATCATACTGCATCAATCGATGACCACCAGTCTGTCCCGCGATGACTGGTACAGGTGAATTAACGACATCAATCCTTTTCACCCATAGATCATGATTGATCACAAATTTCGTAAGAAAACAAGCCATACTATTTTCTTTACGTTGGAAATACCAACACTTTCCTCTTATCGTGTAATGACGCAGTAAGAACCCTTTTGTCAGTAGTAACAAAAATTACACTTACATTAGTCTCTTAAGTGTTTCACAGAAAAGCATTGCTAATACTCAGCCAATCCCTCTTCCTCCGTCGGGCCAGGGATACGCAACACCCCTGTCATGTCCCAACGAGGCAAGTTCTTCTCTCCTAGCGCGGCGGTGACAACTGTAGAAGTTCAATCTTTTTCTTTTAAAGGCAGTGATCGACAAATTCAATTACCTGTCTTGACAAACAGAGACCAAGGAAATCATCACTACTGTTTGGAAAGCTATCCGAATCAATAGCACCAAATTCAACAAATTAATTATAATTTTCTATTGCCAGTCAGTATAAGGAGAAAAAAAAGAAAAAAAAGAAGGAGATTCAGCACTTCCAAAGATCAGCTTTACATATGCACGTGCCTTATAGTCAGTGAAGATGTAGATACAGGCGATTCAGAGATTCACTTCGTGTATGAGATAAGCATTATCATCCAGTTAGTATCAATGTGTGTAGTTCTCTTAAGCATTGATCGATTTAATGCCTAAAAAGGTGAATGTGCCAGATTTCTTAAGCATTATCATCCATTTGGTTAGTATCAATAGGTTTTTTTTCCCCCCATGTGGTACAAGTCTAGTCAGATACTAACCGTGGCATTAGCAAGCTTAGTCTATGTAATTTTCTACCCAAATAGGCTTTGACCTACGCATGGTCACTTTTCAATGTTGACTTCGTAACTGTGTTGTGATAATGTTGAACTCAATTTTTCAATTGCAAACTGCTGCATTCTATACTTTCTATCAAGCGTAGGTACCTTCTTAATTCCGTAAAACTTGTACTTGGTGACCAAATATGAACATAAGTTTTCTTCAGATTTTCACTTTTCTTACATTGCGAAGAAGTGAAGGTTTCCTTTAAAACCATATGGTAAATTATCCCGGAATCACCGACAATACCCAAACCAGCTTCTAATCTCTTTCCTGTCCAATTTTCTAAAACCTTAGGAGGCCTCTTCAAGACTATTAATACTCATGTCTAAAGGCAGTTGCCTTTTGGACTTACATGTACCATTTTCAAGCCAGAAAGGTTTTCCACGAAAACCATTATGGGAGAAGCTCCAGTCCAGTTTGCAGATTGAAAGGATCGCAGCCAAAGCCACCCCAGCCAAGTTTTTTAATCTGCCCCCACTCCGACCACCCTTTCCCTTGATATTTATTGGCAGATACAATTGGCTACCAGCAAATGGCATTACACGTTATCTAAAATATTGGCCATTCTATCGATAATTGAGATGATCTCTTCACAGGACTGTGACACCATACCCGACCTGAAAATTCAAAAACAAAACTTACTTAACTGACAACATCACTTGAAACTAATTATAGTTTTCTTGTGCCAGGCAGCAAAGACCATATAGTAAATATATCTATTATGCATAAATTTTGAAACTTTTACTGTACGTATAGGGAAAGAATAAATACCTTTTCGCCTGCAATGATTTGCCTCCATGACCACAACGTCCTCCAGCACTGCCTTGCTAGCCAACCATGGATAAACTATAGCGCTGCCTTCTTCAGACAACCATACCGTCCTCCAGAGCCGCTTTTGAGAACGACCCCTCCAGTGCCGCCTTCCCGGACAACCGCGCCGCCTTCCTCGATGACCAAGCCCTCCAGTGCCGCCTTCCCGGACGACCGCGCCGCCTTCCTCGATGACCAAGCCCTCCAGTGCCGCCTTCCCGGACGACCGCGATGCCTTCCTCGACGACCAAGCCCTCCAGCGCCGCCTTCCTGGACGAACGACCGCGACGCCTTCCTTGACGACCAAGCCCTCCAGTGCCGCCTTCCCGGACGACCGCGACGCCTTCCTCGACGACCACGCCCTCCAGTGCCGCCTTCCTGGACGACCAAGCCCTCCAGTGCCGCCTTCCCGGACGACCGCGCCCTCCAGTGCCGCCTTCCCGGACGAACGACCGCGACACCTTCCTCGACGACCAAGCCCTCCAGTGCCGCCTTCCCGGACGACCGCGACGCCTTCCTCGACAACCAAGCCCTCCAGTGCCGCCTTCCCGGACGACTGCGACGCCTTCTTCGATGACCAAGCCCTCCAGTGCCGCCTTCCTGGACGAATGACCGCGATACCTTCCCGGACAACCACGCCGCTTTCCAGTACCGCCTTCCTAGAGGACCGCGCCGCCTTTTCGGACGAACGACCGCACCAGCTTTCCGGATGACCGCGCCGCCTACTCTGACGAACGACCGCGCCACCTTCCCGGATGACCGCGCCGCCTTTTTGGACGAAAGACTACGCCGCCTTCCTAGACGACCATGCCCTCCAGTGCCGCCTTTCCGGACGAACGCGCCGCCTTTCTGGATGAACGACCACGCCACTTTCCCGAATGACCACGCCGTTCTCAGACGATCATGTCCTAGAGCAGCGCCCTCCTGGACAACCACGCTGCTGGAAGACCAGTCCACCTTCCTGAAAGACCACGCTGCCAGACGACCCCTTCGCCCTTCCATCGACCACGCTGCCGGACGATCACTCCGCCTTCACAGACGACCGCGCTGGCAGACGACCACTCCGCCTTCCTGAACGACAGCGCTGGCAGACTACCACTCCGCCTTCCTGAACCATAACACCTTCCTGGAGGAATACGCCGCCCTCCAATACTGTTTTCCCAGGCAACCACGCCCTCCAGTGCTACCTTCGCAGATGACCACACCGCCCAAAAGCATCACCTTCCCAGATGACCGTGCAACCCTCCAGCTCAGTCTTCGTGGACGACAGCGCTGGCCTCCACTGGTGCCTTCTCAGATGATAGTGTTCCCCTCTGCTAACTACCCGGACGACTACTATGCCCTCCAGCACCGCTTTCCTTAATGACCAGCAAGTCGCATTGCATCCATATCCATCTCTTCTGGATCATCAGTGCTCCATCCTCTATAAATATAAATCATCCTACCTACCTAACTCGCAAAAATAATCACTAGAACAATTCAGCTTTCTCACTAAAATCGTGATGAAAGTTTTTACTGTAATGTATTAGCATTATTTCTAATAAATACCAATATCTATATCAATATAGCCATGTCTATCTATCTGTCTATCCATCTATCTATCTCTATATAGCAAAATTTATATTAATAAATAAGAAAGTACCTGTTTCGACCATTGCGGGATAGCTGACCAAAATCAGCCTTCCCGGAGGACCCTTCTGGACAAACACGCTACCGGGTGATCACTCTGCCCTCCCAGACGATTGCTGCCGGACAATTACTTCGCCCTTGCGGCCGGACAATTTTCCGCCCTCTCGGACGACCACTCAGCCTTCCCGAACAATCGCGCTGCCGGATGACCACTTCGCCTGCCCAGACAACCAAGCTGCCGGACGACCACTCCGTCATCCCGGACATCCGCGCCGCTGGACGACCATTCTGCCATCCCGGCGATTCGAGCCGCCGGACGACCATCCTGGCGGACATCCGCGCCGTTGGACGACCATTCCGCCATCCCGCCCATCCGAGCTGCCGGACGACCATCCCGGCAGACATCCGCGCCGCCGGACGACCATCCCGGCTATCCGCGCCACCGGACGACCATCCCGGCTATCCGCGCCACCGGACGACCATCCCGGCTATCCGCGCCACCGGACGACCATCCCGGCTATCCGCGCCACCGCACGACCATCCCGGCTATCCTTGCCGCCGGACGACCATTCCGCCATCCCTGACATCCGTGCCGCCGGACGAGCATTCTGCCATCCCGGACATCCGTGCCGCTGGACGAGCATTCCGCCATCCCGGACATCCGTGCCGCCGGACGAGCATTCTGCCATCCCGGACATCCATGCCGATGGACGACCATTCCGCCATCCCGGACATCCGTGCCGCCGGACGAGCATTCTGCCATCCCGGACATCCGTGCCGATGGACGACCTTTCTGCCATCCCGGACATCCGTGCCGCCGGACGACAATTCCACTATTCCGGACATCCACGGGACCACCCCGGACATCTGTGCAGCCTTTACGACCACTCCGCCATCCCGGACGACCATGCTGGACAACCGTGCCGCCTGCCCAGACAACCGTGCTGCTGGTCAACCATTCCGCCATCCCAGACATTATCTATGCCTTCCCGGATGACCACTCCTGCTTCCTGTACCACCATTCCACCTTCCCGGACGACCACGCTGCCTTCTTAGACAATGGCTGCTCTGCCTTCCTGGACAACCACGCTGCCTTCCCGGACAATAACGGGGCCTTCCCAGATAACCACGCCACCTTCCCGGACAGATGACTATGCTGCCTCCCCGGACAATCATGCTGCCATCTCGGACAACCATGTCGCCTTCACGGACGGACGATCACGCCGCCTACCTGGAGGAATACGTCGCCCTGCAATGCTGTTTTCCCAGGCAACCACGCCCTCCAGTGCTACCTTCGCAGATGACCACACCGCCCACCGCCCTACAGCGATGCCTTCCTGGATGACCACGTCGACCAAAAGTATCACCTTCCCAGATGACCGTGGAACCCTCCAGCTCAGTCTTCGTGAAAGACAGCGCTGGCCTCTACTGCTGTCTTCTCAGATGACAGTGTTCCGCTCTGTTAACTACCCGGGCAACCACGCTGTCCACCAGCACTGCCTTCCCGGATGACCATGCTTCTCCCAGTGCCACCTCGGACGACTACTATGCCCTCCAGCATCGCTTTCCTTAATGACCAGCAAGTCGCTTTGCATCCATATTCATCTCTTCTGGATCATCAGTGCTCCATCCTCTATAAATATACATCATCCTACCTACCTAACTCACAAAAATCAGCACTTGAGCAAGCAAGCATTCTCAGTATTCGTGATGCGACTTTTTTACTGTAATGTACTCATTAGCATTATTTCTAATACATATAAATAGGAAAATTTCATTCATTGATCAAAATACCTGTTGAGCTGGTGTGAGACTACTTAAATATACATTTACCTCATCCACGGTGAAACCTCAGGTGTTGTGATGACGATGCAGTATTTGGGTGAAAATCTAATACAAAACCTGTAAAGACAATTTTTCTTACTGTGCCCCCCCTCCCCCCCACCAAATCCCAAGAACATTCCTCTCATATATTCATCTTTGATTTGTCCAAGTGTTTTAAGATTTCTGAATATGAAAATTGCTAGAATTACCTTTTATTACCGCACACAATAGATGCTAAAAGACGAAAGTGAAGCCAGTGCTGTGTTCCTGAAGCCTTATAAACTCTGTAAAGACAATTAGTTCATACCCTTCCCACCCCTCCCAAACAACTTTTTAACTTATAATATCAATAGCCATAATGCATCCATTAAACAAACATATACCTCGTATGGTCATTGTAATTATCTACCTTTTGGTTGCAAAACTGCAAATATTCAGATAATTACGAATGAAGCTGTAATTCAAAATCTGTGAAAACCTTTTTTCTCCCTTTCTACAGCTACAGTACCAGCATAAATTATGCAAACTTAAGTCTTACCTTTTGAAATATATTCGCAATTCCTACTAGCCATTCTTCCAGTTTTGATCCTTGTCACGCTGACGATAGCACAGATTGCTTCTTGTTTGATGTAACATTCAGTGTATGGAGGTGATGTATTAACTAGATCAAACCTTTGTTTGAAAATGATACTCTGAAAAGATACACATGAGTTTTGCTCCCCCCTCCCTATTGTACATGCGTGTACTACACCATCCCCCCACTAGGGTATTGATTTCATGTATATGTTGTGATGAATTTCCATACCATCAAATCTATGGACGCCGTACTAAATTTCAACTGAATTCACAATAACATCGCTAAGTCAATCTGCTAAATAAAGGGAAACTTCTCCCTAGATGCAAAAATAACAGCCAATTTAATATGGCTAAATTAAGCGGCAAATAAATAAAGAATTCCATGCAAAGGCAATACATCCTTAATAATACTAATAGCTCAAGGAAATTTTCAAATTAGTTGCCATAGTTCGTTTACAATCACAATATGTATGCTTAATACAGACTAAAAAAGGAATTAAGGATCTATCATTGTTAAGGAATTTTGCCATCATAGCCAACTAAATACCTGGTGTAGATGGCTGTCAAAGCACATGCGCAAATCCTCACTTTGATTTTGAATCCAGATGTCGTTTTTTTTGCCAGCATACACTTTCTCACTGACAGCTTCAATGAAGACTTCAGAAGTCTGCAAGAACCATTATTTCTGACCCTATCCCTATATTCCATCTTTGAAGCTTGCATCTCTCAGCACAGTAATTTCAAAATTACTTTTTCAAAATAGTTTTCCTTATCATTCTCTGGGGTAGAAACCATCAAACTAGTTACAGCAGAACAGGCTTTGCTGGCCCACCAGAAATAATGGTTACGTCCTACTCTTGAAGTTTAAAGATCTCAGCATGATTAGAATACTTCAATCTATCGTTCGATTAAAATTCACTAACCAACCAACACTAGACTCGCATATATAATTATCAGGCGAAGAGGACTTCGAAATCACACTTCTTTCACCAATAAAATCACTCATATATACCTATCAGGCGAAGAGGACTTCGAAATCACTTCTTTCACCAATAACATCACCTATTTCACTTTCATCATTTTAAAGTTTTGTCACCACCTCAAATTCCTTCTCTTCGTCTTTTTACTCTACTTTCAAGAGTTTACTAGTACCATAATTTTTCCTCCTACTTTCATTTATGACTAAACTAACCAATGTTGCACTGAACTATTTGAAAACTATTATTATTGAGTTTACAGAAGGAAAAAGCCTGGCAATCTTGTTAAAAAGGCCGGATGAATTCCATCCGCTTTAATTAGAAAAAAATATGTATCCTATACCATGCAAATGCAGTAGTTCATAAAACATTACCTGCATGCTATATAAATCTTTCAGCTACAATTTGACACTAATGGAGATTATTCTACTGGTGTTAAACTTTCCTTTAGAATTTAATCAACAATATATCAAACTAAATACCTGTTACAGAGGGAACTTGATCAAGCATGTTTACTTTCTTTGACCAAACATCCAGTTATGCCATTATACTGCTGCATTCAATGCCAGCACATCATTGTCTCCTTCCACTTTGTTACCAGCGGATTCACGGTCTCCTGGATTCTGAAAGTAACAATGCTTCTTCCCCACCCTTCCACCCATACAATTTTACACCCCGGTATCACTTTAGAATAAAGAAATCTGATACTATGGTGTAATTCCAGATGTTCACTGCTGGTGTCATTGCTGTGTATTCATCACACCAGTTACTGCAGGATAGGCTTCGCTATCCTACAGAAAATACTGGATACAAACTGTAATGCCCTTGACAAAGCTAATCAATTCCATATGTAAGTATCATTTTACCAAGTTAATAAACCGACTGAAGCCGTTTATTTAATAAAAAAAAAAAAAACTTAGCAACCTTATATAAATACCTTTAACTATGCGGACGAGAAACTTGACGAGCAACATCCACATACATCGTTAGTCTTTTAACAACTATAACCATTCCACGAGGTGCTTTCCTTGAAGTCTTCAGGAGTCTGCAAGTACCATTATTTCCCCCACCTATTTGCGACTTGTTCCACGCAAGTATTTCTGCTAACATCCTCACATCACCCATGTCGTTTTAAACGTAAGCAATTAAATTTGTAGAGTTACAGGGCACATTTGACTATACTGAACTATGAATCCTGGCGGCACCTGTTCAGTAAATAACTTCAACTTTCTAGTTTTAAAATTCTAATATAGAAAGAATGAAATCAATCTAATGTACAAAATGTATGTAGTTACCGCACCAATGACCATACTACTTTGTAAAAAGTCAAAACTACATGCGCTTCCTCATAAACCATTTCAGCAACGACATCCAATTTAAATACCTTTTGCAGCAGCACTTGCTGAAAGCACATACCTTCACACTTCTGACCAAACCTCCGGCTTTGCTAGAGTACCTGGAAGCGTTCTATGCCACTGCTTCCTTTCCTTTCCTCCAGGACATTTATAGTTGCTTCAGTCAAGTCCCCAGGACTCTGTAAATACTATTATTCCCGACCCCCAACTACTGTTAACCAAAGTCCTATCCACCGATTAAAATTCACTGAAAATAATTTTTCTAGTGTTGCATGCCCCTTCTTGGAAACTTTGCCCCTTATAACCCTAGACTGTCCTGTTTCTTCACTTTCTTTTAAAACATGCTACTTTCAGGAAAGGTTACTATGCCTCAGATTCTGCTGGGCAAGTAAGCTATGCCTTTGAGTACTGGAACATAATCTCACCACCGAATTCATATGGCTCAAGCCATATGAATAATGAACATATGAAATGAACAATGCCCCAAATTAGTTTCTCCAAATCATAATACTCAACCCTCTACAATTTACCTGCGATCGATTTCACAATGGCACCCATAGCGCTTCTATATAAATACCTGTATGCAGAAGAGGTGCTTGTCAAGCCACACTCCCTCCATACTGTCCTCTATCGACAACTCCAGTTTCATGTCACTTAACGTCCCGCAGAGTTCAGTGTCAGCACCCAAAATCGTTTCCACCTGGTCCTTGCCATGAAGTCCTCAGGAGTCTGGAAGTACTTTAATGCCCCCTAACCTGACCCTGAGAAATTTAACCTAATCTGAAACATATTGTTCGAAAGACTACGATCTTGCTTGTTCTATCTATGCTACCACTAGCACTTGTGAGTATTCCTCTGACACTTTCACATTCAACAAGTTACCCACAGCTTCAAAACTTTGATTAAGAAGTGGTAATCGACCTGCAATATCTGGTCACCTTCAAAGCAACTAATCAATTTAATCACATCGCCCATGTGCAACAAGTTGGACTGAAAAAAGCTTCATCATAAATCCTACCACTGCCATATACTGATCCCTATATGGTTCTGGAAAATTATACACACCAAAAACTTGGCACAATTAAAACTTGCAGAAAATGCTGACCATGAAAATATGTATATGTTAAAGAGAATGAGATGGAAGAAAATGACATGTTAGCACTATACCGACCATACCTCCAACCCAGCCGATGGAAGAACCCGCAGTGGCCTTCCATTGCTTTGAAGACTGCAGCAAGACCTCCCAGGCAGGACGGTAACAGGCCATGGAGTGAGAGAGAGTGTAAGATGACTGGAGGTGACTGGCAAAATATTATGCATATGAAATTGCCAATGATGAATAGCTTGACACCCAACGACTATGTCAAAGCTTTATACATTAATATACGAAGGTGAATGTAAAACAGACGAATAACCCAGTGGAGTGCTCAGCGCGGGGGAATGGGGAGGGGAACACTTGACCACACGACCGTGGGTGATCAGCACTAACGGGTGGACTGGGTGATCGCCATTCCAACACCAACCCGCTCACGAAAGCTGGAAACAAAGTGCACAAGGTACGAGAACCGATCCTGAAACAATATGGTACGTATAGCACAAGACAACCAACTCAAAAAATCTCAAAAGTCAACTCTACAAACACCGGGTGATACAAAGGGGGTTGCACTGAAGAAAGCCCCCCGTGTCATGTGTGCTCAGGAATGGGGGAATGTTGCTAGGACGTTTAGCTGCACCTCAGGATACGGGAGAACACCCAAGGACACAGGCGAACACCCAAGTAGGCGAACACCGAAGCGGACATATCTGGCCCTCGGCTGTAAAAAGGAAATTTTTTAACTAATACACATTCTTGAGATTCACTGGTTTGCACTTTATTTCCGGAAAATCACATTAGCACTGCACTTATAACTAGAGTCTCAAAGGTAGAACTTTTTAGCACTGATAAAATTGAAATTTGAATAAAATAAATAAGTAATCAGGTTGATCGCAGAGTCCCTCCTCGAAGCTCGGTCGACGAAGGCGAAGTGAATGTGGAAAGCGGTCGGTCCCGGGTATTTATACCACCTAGCGTCGTACATAGAAGTTGATAGAACCCCCCTCTGTTGCGCGTGTATTCCTCCGCAAGAAAAGGAAAACTAGATCCTGCCGCAGTCACTGTGTTGTTATATTTTTCGGTATATTGCGATATTTGCAATATGATCATTCAAAAAAAGATTTATGATAAAAATTTTGTTTAGCACATTGCATTAGGTACTGTAATTGTCCACAAATTGTAGTTTAGAAGTCTGAAGGACGGTGTTACAGGCGACTCTGAGGCGAGGCCCTGCAGACAGTCCGCCGATTATATTGCCCTACGTCTCTGATTGGTTATTCAACAGTGGCGTTTGTAATTAATTCGTAACTCGTTTCACTGTTGTCCTAACCTGACCTATACTTCTAAGCTTTGTTTATAATTATGTGTGACATCACTAGGCGGGAGGCGAGTTACGAATCGATGACCGACGCCGCTGCTGGACAACCAATCAGGGACGTAGGGCGCGAGAACCGACGGGCTCTCTGCAGGGTCCTACGTCTTACAGTCTCAAGATACACCAGAGAAGAGGTGCCCATTTGAGTTATTTCCTCAACATCATTACTATAGTTGCAGTGAAAGATTGTTCAATATCCACCTTTCATTCTTCTGAAAACTGCAGTACACTGTCTGAAGAGGACCGCAAGAACACTAGGGCTACATGGCAATATTTAATAAGACGACAACGCCCTGCCATTTCATTACAATGTAGTTCAGTACGTGTACTATATCATCAATATGGGAGTTATGAAATTTCTGTCGACAAAAGACTCAATTATTTTTTCCCTATTTGTACTGGAAACAACTGTGTATTTGCATATATTTTATATATATATATATATTTTATATATATATATATATATATATATATATAATATATCTATCTATCTATCTATCTATAGATAGATAGATATATTATATATAATATATATATAATATATATATATATATATATATATATATATATATAATTTACATTATCAACTATGTCAAGTGATTACCTAGCATGATAAACGATACTATATATTGATCTATGAGTCTGTCCTGAAAGTGACGCATTGCATTGCCCTTGCATGGCGCGCATGAGTCAGCCACGCCTTCTGTCCCTTTGTGTTTGGCTTGCCAGCCGTAGTCCCACAGTTCTTCTGCTATATTATATATATATATATATATATATATATATATATAGAGAGAGAGAGAGAGAGAGAGAGAGAGAGAGAGAGAGAGAGAGAGAGAGAGAGAGAGAGAGAGAGAGAGAGAGAGAGAGAGAGAGAGAGAGAGAGAGAAAACAAAAGTCACCTGATTAATAGGAACTGTTTTTTCAACGTGGTCCAATGTCGACAACAAAGGAAGCAAGTGCGATCATGGGATGGCGTGGCGGCAGCTGCACGGGTTTGCCTTGCCATCTTCCTGTTGATGAGAGGCAAAGGACTATGGTCCTACCTGTTCTTGTCAACTATATTGTGCTTTAAGGACTATATTGATATGTCCACCATTGGAAAAATAGACCTTATGTTTTTTCCACCCACATAAACGTCGCGTCGGTCTCCAAGCCGTATAATTTTCCGGGAAAATAGACCTTACAGACTGCAGGTGGGTGTAGCGGCTGCTTGGTTGCCCATAAGCTTGTAAGAGGGAAAGTCACCTTGCGGGTGGTGGAGCAGCTGTACGAGCCAACGTCCCATTATACTCTGAGGGACTTTGAGTCTTATGTGCCTTGCAGCCTGTGGGTGGCGGTTGGAGTCTCCCTCCGCTCGACATCTGGGTCAGGTTAAAGAAAGACTCGGTGAGGCGGCAGGGGATGGGTCTTGCCTGTCTTAGTCTTGCCTGAACATTAAGAAAAACACTATCAAAATTGACTACGGAAGAACATTATGAAAAAAGAACTAGCCTTACCAATAGCTGGTGACACTGAAGACGTAATTTACTAAAATATAAGAACATAAAAACGAAAATAAGGAAGCTACTATAGAGGCCGTGAGACCTACACGTGATAGTTCCTGTAAAACCAAAAGATTTTGCTGTAGTTGAACTTCATACACCACGTTACATAATAATTGTATGAAAACCTGATGAATATTTTGAGATCACGTGGCATTAAAAGATAGCTCATGTAAAGTGTCGAGTAGACACAGTACCCTTGCTGCGCAAAAGAATAACTGATAACACTCAGCCAGGGCCCGAGAGAGGGTGGGGGAGCTGGCATCTCAGCCCCAGCCCGGCCTCATAGCCGGGCATGATGATAAACAAGACAAAAATAGAAACAATGAGGAGTTCTTCAGTTTAACATCTTGTCTATGAAAAAATATGCCTTCAGATTGAGGCCCAGTTCACCCTAGCCCATTTTGCTGTCTGTGTCTGATGGAGTGACGTCATCAGTGATGTCACTATCTGCGGGACGCATATTCGCGTGATTTGAAAGAGTTTGTGGTCTAGGGATATCAACAGCCAATCACGGTTGTCAGAACTCGTGACGTCACACAAAGGGGTGGAGCTAACGTGAATCGTCGGCTCTCTCTCTCTCTCTCTCCAATACCTGAAGGGGTGAAGGGAGGTATGAAGGTTAAAGTTTAAGGGGGTGAGGGGGGAGGTATTTGAAGGGTGGTAAGGGAAGCTCTCTCTCTCTCTCTCTCTCTCTCCAATACCTGAAGGGGTGAAGGGAGGTATGAAGGGGAAAGTTTAATGGGGTGAGGGGGGAGGTATTGAAGGGGTGAAGGGAGGTATTTGAAGGGTGGTAAGGGAAGCTCTCTCTCTCTCTCCCTCTCTCCAATGCCTGAAGGGGTGAAGGGAGGTATGAAGGGGAAAGTTTAAGGGGGTGAGGGGGGAGGTATTGAAGGGGTGAAGGGAGGTATTTGAAGGGTGGTAAGGGAAGTTCACGCCTTCACGGCGATTCACATTAGCTCCACCCCTTTGTGTGACGTCACGAGTTCTGACAACCGTGATTGGCTGTTGATATCCCTAGACCACCAATATTTGATGTTATTTTAACCAAAATAAGGTCATCTTTGTTCAGTCAGTGGCGTACCGAGGGGGGGGGGGGCATGCGGCCATGCCCCCCCCCCCCTTTTGCAAGAAATAAATAGATAATAATAAAAATATAGATACTATAAATGAATATATATATATATATATATATATATATATATATATATATATATATATATATTTTTTTTTTTTTTTTTTTTTTGGTCCCCCCCTTTTAAATTTTCTGGGTACGCCACTGTTTAATAATTGTTCTTATGTTGAATATCAGGCTTTCACTAATTAATCCAATGGTTCTGATATACTCATGTCTATATCATGAACATTGGTTTGAAGAAATAGTATTTGAAATTATGCTCTATCTACTCCTACATATCCTGATAGCCTCTAAAAGGAAGTTTAACTTCAAAATGTTTGGGTGAATATATTTCTCCATTAATACTGAAAGACTATAGATTATTCGCAAAAGGGTAGTATGATTTCTTATTCTATAAAAACCATGATTAACACCATGGATAATTTCGCCATTCGACATTTCTGAAATAAACACAGCCCCGTCGGAATTGTATGTAGTACAAGTCAATGGACCAATTTACTCTACTTGAGGTAAGGATTGATTTGACATCTTCAAGCCTCATATAGTTGGGCAGTGATGTTGATTTTTCTATGTGAACAGTATTTTTGATGATACAGCCAATTTAAGTACAGGAAAATGTATACGCTCTAAAACGACTGGCGCCATGTTGTGACGTCATAAGCACAAACAACAGAGCAAAACAGCTGTAAAGCGGCCGCTACTATTATGTACTACCTACTAATACTCCAACTTGCATTACCCCTACTACCGCAAGATGACCAGTAATCCTCCTTCAAGTGATGTAGTAGGTATTCACTGTGTTTGTGAATATGTAAGTTGTAGTTTATAAGGAAAAAGTGGATAGACAGATAAGTGGCCCGTGACACCTGACAAGTGACGACTTCTGGGATCGGCATTCCTTATAGGGAGCTTAAATGAACCTGCAATGACATGTAAAGCTAGACAGATAGACGAACTCATAGAGGAACAGGTAGAAATGTATGGCTTTCTTTCCCCACATAAGCAAAACATACACCCTTCGTCACTCTACTCACCACTACAACCTTTACTAACCATACATTTCTACCTGTTCCTCTATGAGTTCGTCTATCTGTCTAGCTGTACATGTCATTGCAGGTTCATTTAAGCTCCCTATAAGGAATGCCGATCCCAGAAGTCATCACTTGTCTGGTGTCACGGGCCACTTTGCTCTGTCTATCCACTTTTTCCTTATAAACTACAACTTACATATTCACAAACACAGTGAATACCTACTACATCACTTGAAGGAGGATTACTGGTCATCTTGCGGTAGTAGGGGTAATGCAAGTTAGTTAGGTTAGTAAAATAAAACTATAATTTGCGGTTTGCTGAGCCAAAACAAGCCGATCAGCTGATCAGGCGAGATCTGAGTTTGCAGTTACTACGTCACAACCAATGACAGCGCGTTCCGCCGTGTTGTGATATTTTGGCCCCAAAAAGGCCATATATTTCATTTATGGTGCATTTCTCAGCAAAAAGAATATGAGTACAGTGATATGTAGCCTATATTGCACCCAAAGCTTTATAATACTCCGTGTTTTAGGTGTGAGTAAATTGGTCCATTTTATGGAGAAAATAGTTTCTATTGTATGCATATATTTTCATTTTCTGTACATCCTAGACACCAATGTTACATTTGTTAAGTGAATTTGAATAATCTTTTGATTTGAAGAAAAAAATATATAAGAACATAAGAAGAACATAAGAAAATAAGGAATCTACAAGAGGCCGCGAGGCCTACACGTGGTAGTTCTTGTCACCTAACACTACCTACATCCACCTTTCATCCCCATCCATGAACCTATCCAGCTCCCCTTTAAAGCTCCCCAATGACTCAGCACTAACTACCTGTCTACTGAGACCATTCCATTCATTCACCACCCTATTTGTGAACCAGTTTTTCCCTATTTCCTTTCTAAATCTACGCCCTTCCAGCTTGAATCCATTACTTCTTGTTCTACCCTGGTTAAAAGCCGTAAGAACTTTTCCTACCTCTCCTTTATTAAATCCCTTTATCCACTTAAAAACTTCTATCAGATCGCCCCTTACTCTGCGTCTCTCAAGTGAGTGTAATTTTAATAACTTCAATCTCCTCTCATAACTAAAGTTACGCATTCCTTGTATCATTTTGGTCATCCTTCTCTGCACTTTTTCTAACAACACTATATCCATCCTGTAATATGGAGACCAAAACTGAACTGCATAGTCTAGGTGAGGCCTGACTAGAGCCAGATAAAGCTTTAGAATAACTTCCGCACTTCTACTTTTAACACTTCTGGTAATGAATCCTAATACTCTATTAGCTCTATTTCTGGCCTCAATACATTGTTTCCTAGTAGTCCGGCAGCTTAGTGAAATGATGGGGACATGCCGGATAAAAGCACCAAAATTTTTTCAGGCACTCTACAGGCTCCTAGCTATGATTTTGAGAGGGGAGACAAATGATCCCATCACTCAGATGGCTATAAGGAACGCTTCTTTATTATTTTGACATTTCCGCATGTGGAAATTAGGGTAAATGGGTTTTTTAAAAGAATAGTCATAAGGATAATGTTTATTGGATGCAAGTTATCTTATTATTATTATTTAATAACTCCAGAACAAAATATTCCAATATGGCTGTCAAAAAAACATAAATTCAATATTTATTCGACTTTAAACTCCCCTGCGGACATCGCGAAATGCCATGTAGTTTATTAGCAGAACACGAATTAAAACATACTCCTTGCAATTCAAAAATGACAGTGGTTAATCTACTGACGGTGCATTATGAAAAATAAGTATTCATTAAGCTCATTATACAACAATCATGTTCTTCCTGTACAGCTGCAGGAATGCCATGTCTTTGTTAAGCACCAGTATCACAATGCAGGTATGATTCATAATTGTAATTATGTGTCTACTTCTCACATTTGCAGCTGCACAGTTCGGTGCATTTCCAGCTGGCTTTCTTGCATGAACATCTCCCGCCACAACCTGCAGCACTTTTGCAGGCACACTTCACAAGTTCACTTACAGCCTTTGCTGCCGCAGGCTGCGAGCTCCAGACAGGAACCCAGGACTTTGTTTCTGCATCCAGTGTCCAACCGCAGCCTTCAGCAGTTGGTGTCTGTTGTTGGGCCTGGTGACAGGTTGTCCAGATGCCAGCCTGGTACACTGCACGCTTGGTGTGCTGCAGCAGGGCCTGTTTGAGTTGGGGGAATGTTCTCCATCGTTCTGTTTTTTCTGGCAGAACAGTTTCCTTTCTTGCTTCATTCACCGACACCAGAGGGCTGGTCTTGTCATATATAACGACTGTGAAACGTTCCAGCATCTGGAACTCCTGGCAATCCACGGTGATTTGTGCATGTGGATGTTCTACGATGAAGTTGAAGGCATCTGTGACTTCGTATAGGCACCCCATGCTTCCCAAACCGACTTTTTCCCCTTTCCAAAGAAAGAAGAAGTCGTATCACACCCTGTGAAGCTGTGGAACACTGGTAGCGCTGTGGACTTCTCTTTGCCCAGAGTACTACAGATGGCATTGATGTGTAGGAAAAGGAAGTTCTTGCCACTGCCGAAGGCGACCCAGATGTCAGCCGATGGATACTTGCTGGCTAGAAAGTGATACTTCCCGATGAGGATGACAAGAACGTCAGTATCCACGGTGCGTACCAAGCATGTGGTGCATCCACTCTCTAGGGCATCTTGTAGATGGACCACAATTCTTGTGTCTGCCTCTTCGTGGTCACATGGCGGCATCGAGTGGTCAGTGCCACTGCAGACTACAGAGGCTCCAGATGTTGCAAAGACCTGCTTTCCGTCTGGGAAGGTAGTGGATACAATCTTCTCTGATAGGAACTGGAAGAGTTCTACCTTGTTTGTGGGGTCACGCAGGAAATCGGGCCAATTGCCTGGGACCTTGGTCTGGCCTGCCACCTTCCTTCGTACACCTTTCCCCCGTTTCTCTCTGGTTGATTCTTTGATACTGTTGTCCAGGTACCTGTCCAGTCCTGTCCTGTCCAGGTACATGTACGTAAGTAATTCATGGTCATACATGTAAGCCTAAATTCCATTGTAATAGAACGGTTGTCCTGGTAAAATTTGAAAAGTGTGATCTTGAAGTATAAGAAGGGATGAAAAAAATAACAAACTAGTGGATGTATTGCATATACGGAATATTTCTTTTGCCATTAAAGGCGAATCTTGATTTCATCAAGATTTTTCTAAGTGAAAATTAGCCGTTATCACAAAAATGGTTCATAGAGGCTTCTGAGTAATTGGATCGTTTGTCTCCCCTCTCAAAATCATAGCTAGGACCCTGTAGAATGCCTGAACAAAATTTGGTGCTTTTATCCGGCATGTCCCCATCCTCTTGAAATCTGGTCCTTAGCGGCCTCACTATAGGTTGGAGGTCTGGGCTCACCCTCACTCCAAGATCTTTTTCACCTTCTGATCTTTTCAGCGATACATTGCTTATGGTGTATCTATTACCAGGGTTTTTTCTACCAACATTCATAACGCTACATTTATCAATATTAAATTCCATCTGCCATCTGACTGCCCACTCGTTAAGTTTATCTAAGTCTCCCTGCAATATGTTTACGTCAGACTGTGATCCAATAATCCTACCTAACTTAGTATCATCAGCAAACTTGCTGATATCACTGCTAATCCCACTATCCAAGTCGTTGATGTAAATCAAAAATAGTAATGGGCCCAAAACAGACCCTTGTGGAACTCCACTTGTCACCAGTCCCCATTCAGATTTGGAACCATTAATTGTAACCCTTTGTTGCCTATTACTTAGCCACGCTCTGATCCAATGAAGAACCTTCCCATCTTTACCATGAGCCCTAACCTTATTTAAGAGTCGCTCGTGTGGTACTTTGTCAAATGCCTTAATAAAGTCCAGATATATTATATCATAATCCTTATCATTATCTGCCGTCTCATAAACTTTCCTATAAAAACTCAATAAATTGGTGAGATTGACCTACCCTTGGTGAATCCATGTTGTGAATCATTGATCAAACTATGTTTATCTAAGTGCTCTCTAATGTTTTTTGCAATAATAGATTCCAATAATTTACCCACCACTGATGTTAGACTTACGGGTCGATAATTTGACTTTAGTCCTCTGTCTCCCTTCTTAAATATGGGAACAACATTTCCTTTCCTCCACAATAATGGCACATCGCCTATCTCAACCGATTTCCTAAAAATGTGCACTAACGACTCACTAACAACCTCCTTGCATTCCTTTAATACCCTGGGATACACTATACATATATATAGAAGCAAGTAAAAAAAACCTATGAAGTCCTCAAAACATGCATATTTGAGTGAGATTCACAGGCTCTAACGCAGGGGTAGGGAACTTCCGGCCCGCGGGCCATGTAAGGCCCGCAAAAACATTTGGTCAGGCCCTGCCAAGGCAACCACAGACGACTCTAAATTCAATAAATTTAGAAGCTTTTTTTTCATACTAACATAAATTGTTATTAAGTGCATGCATAATACTTATAACGTAAATTTTAAGGGACAAGCACGTCCATTACGGGACGGATAGGACACATAGATAGAACACTTATACCGTATTTTACGGCCTGTCCACACTAGGGGTCATGCGGCTGGCGGTGAGGCTGGTGGATGTGTTGAAATACGACCTGTGCGTCCAGACTGCCTCACCGCCATGGCAGGGAGGCGACGCTCCGTCACAAGATTGATTGATGTTCCATTTCAATTTTTGACCACCTAAATATTTTTGCATTGAGACGTATCATATACCGTCAGAATCGGAAGAGTGTGTTGCTTCCGAGACAGTAAATAAACATGCAATGCAAGCAAAATTAAATGAATAACAAGGAGTTGAATAAAAAAAGGTGAGAGATGAAATTTTTTGTATGCACTATTTCGCTTTGGTATCATTATCTTATTCTTGCTATAGTATACTGTAATTTATTTATATTCATGACACACAGTAATGTCTCGTGAAGATAATGGTATGTTCAGTCTTCCTAAATATCATCTCATTCATCTGGTAGTTTGATAATACCATCACTGGGGCAGCACTGGGGAACTACAACACGTCCCTCGAATCGGGAAGGGTTGGATTCGCTCCGCACGACGAGCGCATTGTTGAAAACCTCGATTTTCAACTCCGCCAGCCTCACCGCCAGCCTCATGAGCCCTAGTCTGGACGGGCCTTAAAACGCTGCATCTTGAAAGACGCACCCTGACTTTGGAAAGAAATTTCTAAGAAAAAAGAAGAAAAAAAAAACCACCAAAACTGTTGTCAGATATAGTCATTTTCACAAAAGAACACACTCACTATTCATTATCTTCATTCAGCACTGTTCATCAGCCATTTTTATTTTCTAGCTTGTATGCGATAGTATGTATAAGTAAATCGTCATGTTGGCTGGCTGAACATATACACGCAGGTCGGACGACGGGAGTGAAAACAAACCCGACCGCGGCGGTGTGCAGCTACGTGCCTACCTGGCGTGCTGATCAGCTGAGTTTGGCTTTGTCGTCCTGAGTGTAAACACTTCTCACGTCCTCCCGTGCCTCACTACTTTGCCTGCCTCCTGTGCCTCACCAGTGAGTCACCACGTATTGTTTGAATTTTCCTGTATGCATGCAGTATTTGTGATGGCTGCATGTACATAAGTATACAAACTTTCATCTAATGTAACAAACAAAGTTCCTTATACACGGAATGGCTGTTGGCGCCAATCTGCCAAGGCGGAAAGGCTCCCGCCAGTACCGCAGAAAACATTACAGCGTGAAGACAGATTAGTTGATTTGAATGTCTTATGGTATTTGAAATACTTGTAACAGATAAGTACTGAGGTTACATCATATAAGAGGCTGAATTGAATAGCTACCTAAGCCAACCTCCTACAACATTCGTCTTGGAAGACGCACGAGTATTTTTCAGAGGAAAAAGTGCGTCCTATAAGCCGTAAAATACGGTAATTCACGTATGGTTCTCGTCGGCTAAAAAATGCAGGCTGATTTTTAAGTTGATAGTTTTGTATGGCCTGCGAATGATGTCATGAATATCCAAATGGCCCTTGGTAGTAAAATGGTTCCCCACCCCTGCTCTAACGGGATCATAAAACTCAGTGCAGTTGCCCATTAAGCGGGTATAACACGGGGCTTTTCGTCGGACCACTTCATCGAACCAAACGGGCATTTGGTTGGACATATTCTTCGAACACTGACAACACCTATACCACACGGTTGGGCTGGCGCGCTTCACCTAACCATAATATTAACAAAGATGGAGCGTAGACAGTGGGAGGCGTGGAGTTTTGTTGTTAATGTTTTAACTTTAGGGCATACGTACTGGTGAAGAAAAGGGAGGAGGTGATTGTTAGAAGAGAACAGCGACAGATGAAGACGTGTTGTGTAGGTTAAATGTAAACAAATATCATATCTGCTTCAGATTTCTGAAATTATATCACATATATAATATAGACTGTTCTGTATTCATTTTCCTGTAATATATATTATATGATGGTGTACATTTTAATGCTTAATAATTGCCAACACTTTATAATTTAATCATTTATAGAAAAAGTATAGACTTATTTTGACCCCACAGTACAGTACTCGACAAAAATATTGAGCCACCCGGGCCGGTAGCTCAATATTTTTGTCGAGTACTGTAGGTTTGATAAAATAAGCAACATTTTGTATAATTTCATCAAACCATTTCAGCAAACAAGTTAGACGAAATGACCCTCGAGGTTGTCCAAACAGGTCCGGCGAAATGGCAAGTTTGACGAAAAGCCCCGTGTGATACCCGCTTAGTCACCCGTACGTTAGTATTTCTGGCAGCGTATCTTGCACAGATTTTTTTGTAGATTATCCTATACATATGATATAGCAGTAGGATCTATGACTTTCTTAGTTATACTCTACCTGAATAACAAGATTAGTATAACTCACTATATTTTTTTTAACGTTCCTGAGACAATTGATTGATTCTGAAAATGTTGGCAAATCATTTTCTAGACATCTAAAGGCGGTAAAAAAATATCATGGACGACCTATGAAGTATTATAATTAAGTATAATGCATTATATCTTTTTTATTAATTATTCTCTTTTTTTTTTTCAACTGTGCAGAGGGGTCGAGAGTACATTATTTTTGTTGAGCACTGTATGTATAAGTATAGCAGTCACGCAGACACACTGTGCTAAAAAGACACGCCATGGGAACAGTGCATGCGTGCTCAGAGAGAGGGGAGATGCATACTTACCATGCACAAGTGACATGACCTATTAGTTCATTATGACCTAGACCTTGACCTTTCATCAGATAATGCTCCTTTTTGATCTCCCAAGATTTTGGTTATATATTGTTACCATAAGAATTATGAAGGGATACCTTGAACGGTTATCTAAGAATTGTATCCTCAAACAATCATACACTACTTCAAATAATACTATTATGATAGCATAGGTGGTAAAGAGACAGGACCACATGAGTAAAGCTTAGGTTCTGTATGCTACAGCTAGGTAAATGCATGTACACAAACACACTTGGTCTAATAATCGGGAAGTGTGTGGGAAAGTTACGTACATACAGTGGCCGTTATCCCGAAGACTCAATGCTTGCTATGAATGCAGAGAAGCAATTTATCTATCCTGTGCAATGCCAATTTTAAGATTATTATGAAAGGTTTGCCCTTGTGTTCACATATTTACTGCAATCTGTAGGTTAATAACATACAAAATCGTTCCATATGTATAAAATATTCAGCTATATGCATAAATTTGTTAGGATATGTAATTCTAAAGTCAAATAAATACTGTAATTACCCACCAAAGCTAATTTTGATGCTGTACTATTTTATTTCAAGTAGGACAGCATTGTTGGTTTTTTCAAAAATCTTTCTAGCAATTATGCAGATAATTCTGCCAAAATATAAGAAAATGATCTATGAAACAAAACCTGGAATTTATATATATATATATATATATATATATATATATATATATATATATATATATATATATATATATATATATATATATATATATATATATATATATATATATTTTGTTTTTGTTTTTGTTTTGTTTTTTGAGCAATTCCTGGAACACAAAAATTGCACTTAACACAAATCACATCAGATTTCTATCTGTAAATTATTTTCTGTAGAACTGTCATTATACATTAAGAAAAAAAGCTGCAAACTAAAACTTAAATATTTCTAATTTCTTAAAGTCTGGGCTCTATATGTACAAAATTTCATGTGATATTCTTAATATATTAGTAAAAACAAATTAAATAAAAAAATTTACCAGTAAACACTGCTTGATCACATTTATCAACTACATTGAAATTCATATGACTATTTGGAGACACTTGTCTCCAGAAGAAGTATTCGATTTGCAGAGGCTGCTAACGCCTGGACATCCGGCTGGGCATCTCTGCGAGCCTCCTCCACTCCAGAAAGAAGCTCTACTCGTAACCGAACCACCAGCACTTCATTGTCTGCCATCAGAATGAAAATCATTAGTTCTACCTTAGTCATCTTCCAGATGGAGGATGAAAAGGTTGGATTCAGGAGGCAGTTAGGCTATGTAGATTAAGTGTTTGGGTTAAACAAAATATATGAAAAATACATCAGAAATGGAAGAGATCCATCAGAACAAGAGAACATCGTGGTATTTTTTCGTGTAAACTTTCCAAAAATTCCTTTCTACAACAAAACTATTTCTTTTCAGAAGTTTCTGAGAATTACTGATGCATCCCTCTTGAGAAATATTGAACTAACTTTACATAGAATTGATAAATCTACTATGACAGTCAGCAGCTAGGGCAGAATCATAATGATTTCTTCAGCTTAATTTCATCTGAGCTCTGCACATAAGTGAAGGACATAATTATTAAAGATGACTGTCCATGTTAATGATACCTCTACTGTGAATCTAAGGTGCCAAGGGAGGAGAGCAAAGCCCAGTTGGCACAGGGTAATGACAAAATCTTGCGAGGCATCAGTTTGTCATGGTTCGATCTGCTGTAGTCCCTGGTGTTACTTAGCTGAATAAGGAATATTACAGTGATTCAAGTTGCATCATGTGATAGCTATCAGGGGCTTCCTTTTAGGATTATAGATATCTTGATATAGAGAAGGTATTCACATTGCCTCACTCTGTTCAATATTGACAGCAGCTTCATTCTCTAACATATTCTCAGAGAAGATTATGTGTATTAGGGATGAGCTTGACAGTGATCCTCATGCTAGAGATAATTCTGTGGACTTCAATGCCTGTCCGAGGATGGTTAATAAATTTATATTAAATTATCATATCCCTCTGCAGAGGTTGAGGGCAATAATTAAATGGGCAAAGAAAGCATTTTCTTCTCCAGGTCAACTTAACGTATCTAAAATAGGGTGTATCCATGAAGTTTCTGCCCTTTATTCAAATGGTAGTTGACTAGTGTTTTGATAAAAGCTTTGCTTCATCTGAAAAGATATCTCTTTTCCGTCCTACTGTCAAAAAGCTTGGTATTGATTAGGAAAACTTAGCAAACTATTATCCTGTATCCAATTTGACCTTGTAATCTAAGACACCAGAGTGAGGTATGCTTGTTCGAGCAAATATGAGTCCTTGAGGAGAACAATGTTTTTCCAAAGAATCAATCTGCATATCGGTAGTTACATTCAACAGAGACTACTCTGTGTTAGATTTATAATGACTGTGGAAATTATCCACCAACCACCCTCTCAATTGAGTAGAGTGGTAGTTTGTTCCCCCCTTATGAGGGAGGTATTGTTCGGTCACCATAGGGGGAGACTAGGGATGTTATATATATATATATATATATATATATATATATATATATATATATATATATATATATATATATATATATATATATAAATAATGGTAATGGGTATTGATTAAGGTAATTTAAGTAAATGATAAGTATTGGGATATGATAAATGAACATTCCCAGTGGTATTAACCATTTGCACCTTATATTAGCACCTTAATTTGAAACAGCTGGTCATTGGCCAACCGGTCAGTATTCTCGCCACCTAAAAGTTGACACGTACATTTTGTGGCGGCCGCCACCCGCTGGGCTGCGATCAGAGTTAGTACACTCCTGACCCTCCCGTAAATAACATCTCTCACTGGACTTCTCCGATTAAATCGAGAATAATTGGATATACGTGCATTTGTATATATAAGTACACAGCCAGACCCTCGCGGGAGTAACATCTCTTGCTTATCTTCTATGATTAAATCGAGAAGATACGTATATAAACTTTTGTACATATAAGTGTTAAACAATAGGGCGTGTTAAATTCAACATAGCGATTTCATCTGCCGCGTCAGTGTTGTGTGATAACCCGCTTGACGCCTCAGATCAAAACACACCGCCTCCGCTCTTCACCGCCGGCCTGATCACAGCCTGGCCACTCCGACTGCCTGAGCATTGCAGTATTGATAAGCCTTCAACCCAATTCAACCCTCCTATCCACCGATAAGTATCTTAGTTAGTTCTAGCTGGGGTATTTTTTCGGGATGAGATAGACAATGGGTTTTTCTGAAGGTGAGATCTCAAATTAAATGTATGTTTGTGACATCAAATTTCCACAATGGTGGAATGACTTTGTAATGAATACTTGTCATGATAAAACCTCTCTCTTGATTCTTCTTATCTTTTGGAAGCTTTTGACGTCGTTTATCATGAAATTTTGATTGAAGAATTGTTTTATTGTGGTATTTGTGACTGCATGCATTAGTCCTTCTAAGGTTTTACTTGGAAAATTCATACCAGCAAGTTGTTGGTCGAGATATGTCAATCATCTAAATTGCATTGCACAGTATCTCAGGGGTCTGTAATGAGCACTGTGGGTTTGTTTCTGGTTGTGCATAGAGTTTAGTGCCACATTTATGCTGATGACTGACAAGATATATTTGCCCATTGCAAATATTTATGAATCTAAGAATAAAGATCTTGCATAATCTTAATCTTGGTATGTTAAATTAAATTGGATAGGTGTGTGAAACTTGATAAATGAAGGCAAGGTAAGAGACGTAATTAGAGAGCAAATATCACTCAAGATTTTGGCATCCTGAGGAATCTCAGCACTTGGCCCCACAGATACTGCAAGAAATCTTGGGGTCTGCTTTGGTCCTGAATTTAGTTTTAGAAAGCAAATTGATATCGCTGTTAAGAATTGTAATATTTAAAAAATTTGTAACATATATGCTATTGAGAGAAACATGCATCAAAATCAGACCAATTTTGATTACTGATATGCAGAGCGAGGGTAAGGGACATTTTGCCACGGTTAATAGTATGACAGTCAATACAAAAATGTGTATTAGTCTTAAGCAACTATGTACAAATGGACTATTATATGTCATCAATATTAAATTAAGCTCATAACCTAGTATATTCTCTCAAATCCTGGCTTTTTATGACACCAAATCCATAAGTATTAAAACTAACCTTTCACTTTCTCAAGGAACTCATTTAGGACTACCAGAGACTCTCGGCGTAGACTGTAATACTTGGCAACTCCTGGAAAGAATGGAACATTTATATATGTTAATACAGCAAGAATTCACAACCATTTGGGAAAGAAGAGAAAAGGATGAATGTGACTAAAGCTCTCACCCAATAATGGTTTAAAGGTGAAGTTTCATTAAAATCTTTCCTCTACATACACACATGGCAACTCCCACAAGAGGAGTATAACATTGATATCTCTTAGAAAGCGTTAAGCTACATTTTTTGAGATCTAAATACAAAAAGTATGGTAAATCAAATTCCACTGCTTCAAACCTGATCAAAATTGTTCGTGGCATCAAATTAAAATCTGAAAAAACTCCTCTATGAATGTGAGACCGGTAAAGGGTACATTGACAAAGAAGGTCCATACAATAAACAGAACACAAGGACACAGTATATTTTATGAAATAATAAAAGATAAAAATGGCAGGAAATAGAGGTTCCCAAACAGAGTATTATAGAGACAGAACAACCTTAAGACTGATTTAAAGGAATACGGGATCCCATGAGCCTTGTTCAATCTTAAAAAATTTAATTAGGTAAAAAAACACTCTAAAACAGGTAAATGAATAAATAAGCAATAAACAACACTATACATAAATCATACACACCCTCCTGCCTTCCTTAATATCTATCATGTGAGCTGTTGTTTTCATGTTTGTGGTAGCAGGTTTTACCTTGTCATAATTCAGCGGCTAGGTCAACCAGAAATAAAGAGCTATCACATGTAGTTTGGTGAAAAAGGTCATTACTTTGTCATATTATAATTTGCAGCTTGAAACTCCATTTATGTAAATTAGTTATTTAATCATACTAACCATTATTCTAGTTTCTGAAATATAAAAAGTTGCATTAATTTTGTTATTACCTAAACAATAATTGAAAATCCGGCAGGAGTGGTGCAGCAACGGGTCGAAGATTGGAGTTCCTAGAGAGGCTGGAAGTTCTTGAAGCAGAAAATGGCGTGCCCAGAAATGCTTTAGGGCACCAACAATGCTCAGTTGAGTCTTGCGTGGCACACGAGATACACTGCTGTTCAGCATTTCCACAACTCGTTCACTATATTTTTCTGTAAAGTTACAATAGCATGATTAACAAAAACTTTTACATTCTTTCAGCAGGGTAAATTTCTAAGGCATCATTATAACAGGCCTGGGTGTTTGACATGGTATAGTTGCTGAATCAAAGAGAAAGATTGCAGAAAGAAGGGATGCACATAGTTTTTAAGTTTTCTTCCACTTTGGGCCAAAAGTGGGTGACAACCTGTTTGCCCGAGACACAGGGCTAGTGTGACATCCAGGTTATCATGTTACCTTCCCCAGGTTTCCCCAGGTACCCATTTATCAACCAACCCCGAAAGGAAGGATGAACAGCTGGGTGAGCTGCTCGCCGACTACCCTGCCATCTAAGATCTAGGTATCTAAGACACTTTAAATAATGTAATTAATGACTAAGTTTGAACTACTTGATATGTTAGAGCATGCCAGTTTCACTTATGGGTGATGAATTGCACCATGCAGTTAACCAACCATCACTGCTGTACCTTGTGTTTCTTTGGATTTTGGCCAAGCACGTCCTAAGGAGTGGATCATTTCATCAATCAAGTCCCATCTCAAGGTGACTTCAGCTTTACTGTGTTCTTCCTCCTCTGCATCGGTGTCTTTCTTGTCCTGTTTTAATCAATTGACATGAATTATTTCAGTAACTATGAATCTAGAACACATGATGACAATCCAGGGTGCTAGTCTCACATTCGATGCTTGGTTTTCAGGATCAGTATTATTCCAATTAAAGCTAGACATTGTGTCAAATGTCGTAGGAAATTGCAAAGCAGATATAGCTCACAATCTAAATCTAGACCATAAGAAGCTTCCAGCAGCAGAAGGGCGACTTGACCATACAGTTTTTACATAATTAGTCAAAGTTCAGTAGTTTGCATGACCCTGTTCCTTTGTAAAACCTATGTACATTTTAGTATCATTGAATTTGTATAATTTATGACAGTAATTTCTTGCATTAAGAATAGATTAAATACACTTTTTTTCGGACCCCCCAATCCCATTTTTAGTTGTGCACAGAATATTGCATGATTGGTAGTTTCTTTGCATGGATATATAAGTTACTACTGTAATGAATACACTGATACACAAACTATGGCCATAAGTTAATTCTGTGAATTTTGGGAATTCCTCAAAAAATATAATTAAAAAACCATAAATGAACAAAATTGTTAATGTCACGCAACTTTGAACTGTTTTAGAGAGTTGTTAGGATGGGAATGACTTGACTTTCATAACAAATAGAAGGTTCGATTATAATGAGAAAGTATTTTTAGATTTCCTGTTCTCATAAATTGGTCAACTAGCCTTTCCGCCACCGGACACCTCACACATATATTCACTTTGTAAATGGAACAAATAAATTAATTCATCCAAGCCTAAGATACAAATCAAACCCTACTCACATGTGTCAAATAGGGGAGGCATATATCAAAGACTTGTTCAAATTTATCAATTTGAAATGTATCTAAGACAATGGTCAGCGCCTTGATTGCTGGAATTTTGTAGCCCATCTTCTCTTTGCTGGCCTCTCTAGTGAGGACCTTCACCACGTCGTCAATCAGCAGTTCGTCTCTATCATGCTGCTTTATAGTTGCTAACAAAGACTTGGTGGCCACGGATACATTTGAGAGTGCTGTTACTAATGATTCCTTCCCTTCCCATGTCCTTCCTTGAAGACTGTTTATGAGAAGGGTAACTAATGATGCTACAAGTTCATCGTTCATACTTGATCCTAATTTTTGAGAAACAGTGGATAGGGCTCTCCCAGTTTGAGCTTTCATTGCCCAATTAGTACTCTTCAAAGCTTGCTCACAAATGTTAATAATTTCTGTCAAGTAAAGTTTTACTGCAGATTCTGTGCCAGGAGTATTATCCGACCATATTTCCTCCCATATTGCTGCACCGCTAGGGTCATCATCTGCTTTTTTTTCGGCATGCATGCCTAAAAATGCAAGAGGCATGGCTTGGCATTCATGTTGTTTCATAATATCACTGTGTTGGCAGTGCATGCTTCGAATGGTGAGGGCAGCACTAAGTCTAACACCGTCCTCTTCTTTTTCAAGATACCACGACTGCAGCTTTGTGAGAAGTTTCTCTATACTTGACGCTTTGGCTGTTTTGACAAGGTTACCGATAGCATTGGCATAAAGCCTTCTGACCACTGGATTTCTGTCACTCAGTCCATTGACAAGTGCTGCAAGGAGCTTTCCAGTGTACTTTTCAAGGGAAGCAGGACAAGTGTGGGTCAGGGTCTCCACAACATGGGCAGCACCTGCTCGACTGGTAAGACCAATAGAGCCTCTAAGGACATCAATCAGGCCTCCAATTAACTTTTCCATAGTATCTACATCAACAAATTGTAGAACATAATTCAAAGTGTCCATCATCGGAGTACTTCGTGCAGCCGCAACTCTTGCAATATCCAGTTTCTCCCTATCATCTTCATTTAATCTCACAGACGTGTAACTAAGAGCCTGAGATTCCAGGCCTGAGAGTGCTTCTAGCAGGGCTGGGATGAGAGTGCCCAGGTGAGGCTTCACCATGGAGCCTCCTGACCGACACAGCTTGGACACCGTCTGCAGACTGACACTCCTGACCTCCTTCACTGTGCTGGTGATGCCGGATGTCAGGAGGACTGGCAACACCTCCTTCAGCATTTTCTCACTTTCTTCACCGGAACCTTCACACACCTGAAAATTTGTGTAATTCACATCAAATTAGATTCAATTTAGCCTCAGTGCAATCAGAACAGTACTTAACCTACTGCATGAATGTATTATGACAAACCTCAAGGCAGGATAAACAAAAGGAAAAGAGGTCCGAATTAGCTAAGAAGTAGATTTTATCACTTAGTCAATATCTACCAGTAAGTTTACCTAGAAAAGAGAGAACAAAAAATAATAAAAAAAACTTATGGACCTCTGGTTGCATATCTCAAATATATAATTTGAAATCAAATTATATCGCGATGATGTTTAGGCTTGATATTGTCAAGTACTAGCTAGATTATAATACTTTTGTGTTTTTCACTTAATAATACTTCAATCATTAAATAACCCGATCGTATGTATTTATTGGAAATCATTCACAAGCTCGGATACGTTGCGTTTAGCCGTCAGGAACAAGTGGGCGTGGCCTCCTTTGTGCATTTTGGCCAACTTAAAAAAAGTAACTATAGTCTATATCATGAATGCATGCTCAAACAAATTCTCCATTCATTTGTCACTTTCCTTACCTTAATGCAACTTTTACTTAATGTCTGCAATGTTTTATCTGCAGCCAACCTGACTGATTCCTTGATGTCATCTCGAACTCGGAAGAGCACAGCCCATATTTCACCAATTGTATCAACTGCATGAGAGGCAGACTGTCTCCGCAAAAGATCTGCGAGGGCATTGCAGCACGATTCTCGAACTCTCCACAGATTGTGCGTCAAGTTATTCATGAGATCGTTCAGTATTGGGTGGTAATATTTCTCGACCTGCAAGGAAGCAATGAATGCATTAGAAACATTTCTTGACTAGAAAACTGTGCTTCAAGCACATATTAACCTGTCAAACCACTCGCAAAACAAAGTTAGATAGAAATTGTGATTTAAAACATATTCTTAGATTTTCTACTTCAACGAAATAACACATGGCTTACAGTCTTTGCAGTGTCTGTGACTAGAGCATTCCAGATAGAAGACATAGGCTGTTGAATCTTTGGTGTTGGATCATGCTGGTATCTGAAGAGCTTTGGAATTATCTGAGGCAGGTAAGGTTCAAGCTGAGAGCCTGCTTGAGAGGCAAGGGTACTGAAGCCAAAGGCAGCTCCCTGAAATGTTTATTGATTACATTAGCATAACATTATATATATATATATATATATATATATATATATATATATATTATATATATAAAATATATATTTATATATATATATTTATAGTATTATATATATATATATATTTTAATATATATATATTATAATATATATTTATATTATATATAATATATTATATATATATATATTTATATATTATATATATTTATATATATATATATTTATTATATATATATTATATATATAATATTTATATATATATATATTTATATATATATTATAGTATATATATATTTATATATTATATAATATTTAATATTATATTTATATATATATATATTTATATATAATATATTTATAATATATATATTTATATTATATATTTTATATATAATATATTTATATATATATATATTTATATATATATATATTTATATATATATATATTTATATATATATATATTTTATATATTTTATATATATTTATATATATATATTTATATATATATATATTTATATATATATATATTTATATTATATATTTAAAATATATATTATTTATATATTAGTATATATTTTTATATATATATATTATATATATTATATATTTATATTATTATTTATATATATATATATTTAATATATATATATATTTATATATATATATTTATATATATATATATATTTATATATATATATATATATATATATTATATATATATATATTTTATATATATATATATTTAAAATTATATATATATTTATATATATATATATTTATATATATATATTTATATATATATATATTTATATATATTATATTTATATATATATATATTTATATATATATATATTTATATATATATATATTTTATATATATATATTATTATATATATATTTATATATATATATTTATATATATATATATTTATATATTATATAATTTATATATAATATATATTAATATATATATTTATTATATAATTTATATATATATTATATATTTAAATATATATTTTATATATATATATATTTATATATTATATATTATATTATTATATTTATATTAATATTATTTATATATAATTTTATTTATATATATATATTATATATATATATTTTTTTATATATATTTTTAAATATATATATATTTATATATATATATATTTATATATATATATATTTATATATATATATATTTATATATTATATTATTATATATTATATATTTATATATATATTTTTATAATATATATATTTTATATAATATATATATTTTATATATATATATTTATATATATATATATTTATATATATATATATTTATATATATATATTTATATATTTATATTTTTATATATTATATTTATATATATATATATTTTATATATATATATATTTATATATATATATATTTATATATATATATATTTATATATATATATTTATATATTATATATATTTATATATATTATATTTATATATATATATATTTATATATATATATATTTATATATATATATTTTATATATATTATATTTATATATATATATATTTATATATATATATATTTATATTATATTTTATATATATTATTTATATATATATATTTATATATATATATATTTATATATATATATATTTATATATATATATATTTATATATATATATATTTATATATATTATTTATAATATATATATTTATATATATAATATATTTATATATATATTTATATATATATATATTTATATATATATATATTTATATTATATATATTTATATATATATATATTTATATACACAGCGCGCCAAAGCATTGTTTCGCGACATCATAACACAGCGCTTCCATACGGGAATTCAGAAAATGTACTCTATGGCAGCCTACTGACTTCCGAGAGACTTCATATCTTACATATGGCAGCTTGTTTAAGGCATGGGCAGTCCATCAAGACCGTTGAGGAATGTTCAGATGCCACTTGTCAATTAAAAAACGAAGCATTTAAAAAAGTATCGCTTCTCGCGAGTAATTTGAACAGACGCGCATTGGTATAGCTATCATTATTTGCATAATGAGTGGCAAGAAAGACCTAACAAAGGAGCAAATTAAAGTTATTGTATCTCTACACAAGGCAGAGAGGCCAGTGGAAGAAATATCAAGGATTGTGGATGTTACGAAGAGATGTGTGCATAAGTGGGTGGAGAGTTTTCGGGTGGCAACGGCGGGGTAGCGACAGCCGCGACACCAGAACATTATAAGTGGCCAGGGCGAGGATGTAAACCTCAGCAAGCACCCTAAATGTCATGAAACGTCAAGTGGATGCCCATCCTCAATTAAGAGCAAGAAAAATATTGCGATATGACTTTTACATCCTCGCCCTGGCCAGTTATAATGTTCTGGTGTCGCGGCTGTCGCTACCCCGCCGTGCCACCCCGAAACTCTCCCCCCACTTATGCACACATCTCTTCGTAACCATCCACAATCCTTGATATTTCTTCCACTGGCCTCTCTGCCTTGTGTAGAATACAATAACTTAATTTGCTCCTTTGTTAGGTCTTTCTTGCCACTCATTATGCAAATAATGATAGCTATACCAATGCGCGTCTGTTCAAATTACTCGCGGGAAGGAAGGCGATACTTTTTTAAATGCTTCGTTTATAATTGACAAGTGGCATCTGAACATTCCTCACGGTCTTGATGGACTGCCCGTGCCTTAAACAAGCTGCCATATGTAAGATATCTCTCTCGGAAGTCAGTAGGCTGCATAGAGTACATTTCTGAATTCCGTATGAAGCGCTGTGTTAGATGTCGCGAACAATGCTTTGGCGCGCGTGGTATATATATATTATATATTATATTATAATATTATATAATATATAAATTTTTATATATATTTTATATATACAATATATATTATATATATA
>JACEEZ010001756.1:208554-226437 GCA_016584305.1 Chionoecetes opilio
CCCCCCCCCTCCATACGGGGGAATCAGGGAAAATGTACTCATAAAAAGCCCATACAAACTGCGGAGAGAGAAATTTAATGGCAGCTTGTTTAAGGCATGGGCAGTCCATCAAGACCGTTGAGGAATGTTCAGATGCCACTTTTTCAATTATAAACGAAGTATTTAAAAAAAGTATCCCCTTCCTTCCCGCGAGTAATTAAAACAGACGCGCATTGGTATAGCTATCATTATTTGCATAATGAGTGGCAAAAAAGGGACCTAACAAAGGAGCAAATTAAAGTTTTTGTATTCTACACAAGGCAGAGAGGCCAGTGGAAGAAATATCAAGGATTGTGGATGTTACGAAGAGATGTGTGCATAAGTGGGTGGAGAGTTTCGGGTGGCACGGCGGGGTAGCGACAGCCGCGACACCAGAACATTATAAGTGGCCAGGGCGAGGATGTAAAACCTCAGCAAGCACCCTAAATGTCATGAAACGTCAAGTGGATGCCCATCCTCAATTAAGAGCAAGAAAAATATTGCGATATGACTTTAACCCCTCGCCCTGGCCACTTATAATGTTCTGGTGTCGCGGCTGTCGCTCCCCCGCGTGCCCCCCCGAAACTCTCCACCCACTTATGCACAATCTCTTCGTAACATCCACAACCCTTTGATATTTCTTCCACTGGCCTCTCTGCCTTGTGTAGAGATACAATAATTTTAATTTGCTCCTTTGTTAGGTCTTTCTTGCCACTCATTATGAAAAATAATGATAGCTATACCAATGCGCCTCTGTTCAAATTACTCGGGGGGAAGGAAGGCGATACTTTTTTAAATGCTTCGTTTATAATTGACAAGTGGCATCTGAACATTCCTCAACGGTCTTGATGGATGCCCGTCCCTTTAAAACAAGCTGCCATATGTAAGATTCTCTCTCGGAAGTCAGTAGGCTGCCATAGAGTACATTTTCTGAATTCCCGTATGGAAGCGCTGGTTATGATGCCCGCGAACAATGCTTTGGCGCGCTGTGTACATCACCACACCCTTACTTGACACGCCCAAAAACCCGTTTTGCATATTTTCATTACAAAGGATGGCAGAAGAGACATATGCTCGTATTCGTAGTCACATACCATGATTGCTCGTGGTAATTTCTATGATTTTGTTCCATTTCTACTCAGTCAAAATTATTCTTTATCTTGTAGCTGCCATGGAAAGTACTTTATCAATCCTACAGTACTCCTATTGGCAATCACAACAGAGATCTTGTAGCTGCCCTGGAAAGTACTAGAGCAAATCCTACAGTACTCCTATTGCAATCACAACAGAGATCTTGTAGCTGCCATGGAAGTAAATAGAGCAATCCTACAGTACTCCTATTGCAATCACAACAGAGATCTTGTAGCTGCCATGGAAAGTACTAGAGCAATTTACAGTACTCCTATTGCAATCACAACAGAGATCTTGTAGCTGCCATGGAAAGTACTAGAGCAATTCTACAGTACTCCTATGCAATCACAACAGAGATCTTGTAGCTTTCCATGGAAAGTACTAGAGCAATCCTACAGTACTCCTATTGCAATCACAACAGAGATCTTGTAGCTGCCATGGAAAGTACTAGAGCAATCCTACAGTACTCCTATTGCAATCACAACAGAGATCTTGTAGCTGCCATGGAAAGTACTAGAGCAATCATACAGTACTCCTATTGCAATCACAACAGAGATCTTGTAGCTGCCATGGAAAGTACTAGAGCAATCCTACAGTACTCCTATTGCAATCACAACAGAGATCTTGTAGCTGCCATGGAAAGTACTAGAGCAATCATACAGTACTCCTATTGCAATCACAACAGAGCTGGCATGATATATTGATTTCATTAGGACAAGACAAAAAGTGAACAATGACCACGTACAATGATGGTATGTGACTACGAATACGGGCAATAGATACATAGACATGAGAGGGACACATAGACGCTAGAATAGATAGATATAGATAGAAAGGGTGGTGTTTGGGGCTGGTTATTAGAGATACAAGAGTGACAGTTACAGCATGCAAGAACAGGAATCAATACTGTTACAACCATCCCTTTATACGAGTTCCTCTTAACCCCTTGAGACCCAGAACGTAATTTCCATTGTTATTTGGATACCATTAGACGTTTTTTAATTAATATAAGCAATACTCTATCGTTATGTCCTTGACCACTAACTAATTTGGTATATTAAGTTACTTTTCGTAATTTTATGGCTAACAGACAATTATTTATTGCAAAGGAAACATCTGGGTGGGTGAGGGGGGGTAATGGTGTGGGGGATGAAGGGGCAGTGGGGGGGGTAATGGTGTGGGGGGATGAAGGGGAAGTGAGGGGGGTAATGGTGTGGGGGGATGAAGGGGAAGTGAGGGGGGGTAATGGTGTGGGGGGATGAAGGGGAAGTGAGGGGGGGTAATGGTGTGGGGGGATGAAGGGGAAGTGAGGGGGGGGTAATGGTAGGGGGGGGTGAAGGGGAAGTAAGGGGGGGTAATGGTGAGGGGGGATGAAGGGGAAGTGAGGGGGGGTAATGGTGGGGGGATGAAGGGGAAGTGAGGGGGGGTAATGGTGTGGGGGGTGAAGGGGAAGTGAGGGGGGTAATGGTGTGGGGGGATGAAGGGACAGTGGGGGGGGGGGGGGTAATGGTGTGGGGGGATGAAGGGGAAGTGAGGGGGGGTAATGGTGTGGGGGGGATGAAGGGAAGTGAGGGGGGGTAATGGTGTGGGGGGATGAAGGGGAAGTGAGGGGGGGTAATGGTAGGGGGGGGTGAAGGGGAAGTAAGGGGGGGTAATGGTGAGGGGGGATGAAGGGGAAGTGAGGGGGGGTTAATGGTGTGGGGGGATGAAGGGGAAGTGAGGGGGGTAATGGTGTGGGGGGATGAAGGGGAAGTGAGGGGAGGTAATGGTGTGGGGGGATGAAGGGGAAGTGAGGGGGGTAATGGTGTGGGGGGATGAAGGGGAAGCGAGGGGGGTAATGGTGTGGGGGATGAAGGGGAAGTGAGGGGGGGTAATGGTGTGGGGGGATGAAGGGGAAGTGAGGGGGGGTAATGGTGAGGAGGGGTAATGGTAGGGGGGGATGAAGGGGAAGGGGAGGGGGGGTAATGGTGTTGGGGGTGAAGGGGAAGTGAGGGGGGGTAATGGTGTGGGGGGGTGAAGGGGAAGTGAGGGGGGGGATGAAGGGGCAGTGGGGGGGTAATGGTGTGGGGGGTAAAGGGGGAAGTGAGGGGGGGTAATGGTGTGGGGGGGGTGAAGGGGAAGTGAGGGGGGGAAATGGTGTGGGGGATGAAGGGGCAGTGGGGAGGGGGTAATGGTGTGGGGGGGTAAAGGGGAAGTGAGGGGGGGTGAAGGGGCAGTGGGGGGGGTAATGGTGTTGGGGGGTGAAGGGGAAGTGAGGGGGGGAAATGGTGTGGGGGATGAAGGGGCAGTGGGGGGGGTAATGGTGTGGGGGGGTGAAGGGGAAGTGAGGGGGGTTAATGGTGTGGGGGATGAAGGGGCAGTGGGGGGGGGTAATGGTGTGGGGGGTGAAGGGGCAGTGGGGGGGGTAATGGTGTGGGGGGTGAAGGGGAAGTGAGGGGGGGAAATGGTGTGGGGGATGAAGGGGCAGTGGGGGGGGTAATGGTGTGGGGGGTGAAGGGGAAGTGAGGGGGGGTAATGGTGGGTGTCTGGACGATTCGAGCGAATACCTTTTCGAGCTTTGGACGATTCGAGCGAATACTTTTTCGAGCGTTGGACGATTCGAGCGAATACTTTTCGAGCGTTGGACGATCGAGCGAATACTTTACGAGCGCCCCACAAACCTTGCTCCGCTTCTCACTACCGTAGTATTGATAATATTCTTTCATTTAACCTAACTTAACCGTTTCGGCTGAAATATCGGTAGATTTATACGTTATAATAGTCGTTATAATACGCTAACTTTTTCTTTCATCAACGTTCACACAAACACACACAAAGGCGTAACAGATAGGCGTACGTCCTGTTTCTATAAATACTATAGGCAGTACAATCCAGGCAGAGGGGAGTGAGATCAGGTCAGGTACCCTGTGTGTGTGTGTGTGCATTACCTGACGTGACCTCACTGGTATCCTTTACCGCATATAACACTTTAGTCACCAGCTGTAATAATGTCGCCAGCCGCCAAATATACGAATTATAGCATCACTACTGATGTGTATGTGCCACTGAAGATGATACACAGTCGTTTATATCATGACTGTATAAGCTACCCTGTTTCAGCGTTGTTTTATGCTTTGTAGCTGCAAGTACATCGATTTCAAATTCCCAACTCGTTTTTTTTTTTGCGCGACGACGACGGCGGGAGGACACTCAGAACATAAACACAAATTTGGCGACCTTGTTGTTGGTCACCACTCTGGTGATATTTTGAAATTTGTTTATTATAGTTACTTCCCTACCAGACCTATCAGATGAAGACACAAAATGACAGACTCTCCAGACAGCCCCTTTTATCTTTCCTGAAATCATGGATGTAGAAATTTAAGTATTAACGCTACCAAAAATTTATACATCGAAAAAAGTTGTCCTGGCGACATTAGTGTATTACGGAATGGAATGTCCTAACGGCACCCGGGCCCCGCCCCGCCGGCCAGGGTTGCCAGCCCAATTGTGCTCTTTTTAGAAAAGGTGGGGGACGTGGTCGCGGGTTGGCGGTTTTTGGGCTGTTTTTACTTCAAGTTGTGGATTTTGTGTTGATTGTCTTTGAAAGCACATGACACATTTGCACCCGTTCATGATAATCCTCAAGGAGGATTATCACAACAATTATCGTCAAGGAGGATTATCACGACCGGACTTGACCTGATTAGGACCTCAGTCGTGACCTCTCACGGTCACATCCTAGCTACTGACATCCCTAGTGATGAGTAATTATATTGACCTGGGCATGCCACACCTTAATTTCATTCACACCTCCAAGCCCAACCACCATTCAGCCTTTTTCTAACTTCTAATATCTAATATCAAACTTCTAATATACTATATAAGGAGAGAGACTCAGAGAGACTGTCAGACACAGTTACTCTCTACTACAGCTGCCGTGATCAGATGAGGATATAAAATAGCTTGCGTGAGTGACTTGCAAGTTGCAATACAAGAGTTTAGAAAATACATGACATGTCCGTGCATTCATGCATAGAAATAACACGTACTGTTGCAATGAGTTTAACCCACAGAGGAAATGCTGTCACTTTACAAAGGACATTTATTCCAATGCTGACGATCAGGAGAATGTTGATATACCTGATATATAAATGTTCAGAAAAAAATACATTGTTGGCCTATAGCATGAATGGGTATGTATCCTAATATATATATATATATATATATATATATATAATGTTTTTTATAGGTACATTACTTGTCAAATACGTTTTTTCCTTTTTTGTTATATCTTTCAGTCGTCTTGAGCCTCATACATACACAACTAATTATAATATTTTGGGTGATTTTGTCGCGGCTTTCTGAGACCGAGGTCGCCGTTTTGGGCTCGTTTTGGGATGAGATTGGGTGAGAACTGTAGTCTGCGACCTGGCAGTCTATCCCCACCTAGGGTTTCTGTATAAAAGTGTGTGTGCGTGCAGAGGAAGCTACACGAGGCCGTGAAACCTGCACGTGGTACTTCCTATAATATTACTGGTTATATGATTATAAATAATAGCAATGCAATAGTAGCTATGGCAGTAATTTAAAGAGATAGTAATTAAAGCATCAATAATAATGAAAACAATAAAAGCAAAATTTACGTAGGTGAGGAGACTAGCTGCCCCTCCTAGTAATTAAGTCACGGCACATGGGGAACCTGACCTGACCTGACCTCACTCCCCTCTACCTACCTAATCCCATAATCGAACCCGTGGAGCCACGATATATATACTGGGTCGAGTATAGCTGAATGCATTGGTAACGGCAATATGTCCTCCGTACAGCAAAAGAGTTTTCTAGCAGCCGCTTCCCTTACAAGAAACCCGTGTTTCTTGGGGTGAAAAAATCAACCATCAGGGCCAAGGGGTCTTTTTTCAGGGTTTTCGAGTGCCCTGAACAAACCAAAACACAAGAAGTAAACCCAAAACACAAAATTAAGCATGAAAAACCCTAATATGGAATGAAAAACCAGGAAAAAGTGAGGTTATCAGGGAAAATGGGTGTATTGTAAGGGTTTTTTAGGTCTTTTTAAGGGTATTTAGTGTGTCCCTGAACTACCCTGACGTCTTACTCAACCCCTGGAAACACACACAAAAACAGGAAAAAAGTAAAATCCGGGAAAATGGAAGTTTTAGGGACTTTTTAGGGTTATTTTAAGGGTCTTTCAATAACCCTGAACTACCCTGACGTCTTACTCAATCCCTGAAAACACACACACAAAAAACAGGAAAAAGTGAAAAAAAAGGAAAATCTGGGAAAATGGAAGTGTTTTAAGGTCTTTTCAGGGTTATTTTGAGGGTCTCCTACCTCCCATGTCTCCTACCCTTCACAGTCTCCCCGGCAGTATTCCTGGTGCTGCCGTCCTCACCGCGTTCCAGTTCGGACAATTCGGTGCTTTGCCGAATTAGCCCAACACGGTAGAAAGAGTTTCGCCAGAACATCTCCTCGTCAATGCTGCAGAAATATTGGACATTAGACAGACAGACAGACAGATGGATAAACAGTTAGATAGACAGACATACAATAGACAGACATACAGATAGATAGAAAATATAAGCCAATAGATAATAAAGACGAAGCAGATAAATAGATGATATACACACGATAGAGACTTTACAGATATAGATAGATAGACAGACAGAATCCCGACATAAGATAGATAGTAGAAGTATACAGACAGACGGTCAGATGATAATGATAGATAGACAGATAGAAGATAATAGATAGTAGAAACAGACATAATACATAAGAAGATAGATTCGTTAAAAGTGTAGTATTCAGCTTTTATTATCTTCTTAAAGATTTTTCTTTTTTCCCTTAAGGTTATTCTTTTTGAAACATTTATGATTTCCCCGTATTTGTCATGTTTGCTGTATCGCGATTTCGGGTTAAGAATATCTAAAGATACTTATATACTAAGTAATACTTACAGATAGATGATAGACATATAGACATAATATAATAGACAGAACAAAGATAGACGACAGTAGATAGATAGAAAGATACAGACAGATAGATAGTGACAAAGATTGAAGATAGACATACGATAGAAGACAATAGATAGTAGAAACAACATACATACTAGTATAGATAGCCATAAAAATTATATAGATAATAGACATACAGATAGATAGATAGATAGTTGATAGAATCAGATAAGATAGATAGACAGACATACATAATACAGATAGATAGATAGACATTAGACAATATATATAGATAACGGACAGACGTGATAGACAGACAGACAGACCACAGAAATTTATTTTGCATGAAAGTAATTGCTGGGGAAATTAGGGAAAAATTAGATAGACAGCCCGACAGAAGACAGACAATCAAATTTTTCCCCCGGCTTTTCCCAATAATCTAACGAAAAAATATTTTCGGATTTCTGGCTGCTCAAAATATTCCAAGATGGACGAAAATCGGGTTTTTTGTTTTTTTGCCGCAGAACTATGAGTCGTAAGAAAACTTATGGAATAAAAAGGTTCACCTTGGGGTGTTTAAGACGCATTTAATGGGCTTGTCAAAACATCAGGGTTGTTGAGAAAAATTTATTTTGAAAAAGGACAATATGCTATTTTCTCGGTTATTTACTAATCAATATTTTTTTTTATGCCAAAGGGTACCCTTGCTCTACTTATATTACTTTTTACCTCTTGCATTTATCTCCCTTAGTTTTTTAGTTATTGAAAAAACGTGTTTTAAAAAAAAAAAATCAAGGCTACCCCTTGCAAAATTTTCAATATTTTTGAAAAATAGATTTCCCTGAAAAGGGTTTGTAGCAGTTATCGGGCATGCTGAAACAATTGGAGTTAGTTTTCAGTTACAATGTTTAAAAAAGTCCCTATTTCAGCCAAATTCCCCAATGACATGATACTTCCAGATATTCCTTAAAATTCAAAAATTTTAGGAAAAAATTTCTACAAGACATAAAAATAGCTAGGCTTTGCTAGTTAATCATGCTTCAATACAACATCAGATTAGTTTTTTTCAGTTTTATTAAATCCCTATTTGTTTGTCACATATTTTAAAAAAACCCTGGGGAATCTTTAGCAATCCTGTGGACTTCTAATGCCCCGGACTCCGTAGGATGCGTGAAGGGCCGAAGAGGCCCGTGAAGGATCTAAAGTTTTGATACAAAGCAAAGGATATTTAAAAAAAAAAAGTTTTTTCTTCCCCCCATTTCCTCTCCTCCCTTACACACCTAACCCACAACCTACACCACCAAAACCACACCCACAACACAACACCCCCACACCCATACCACAAACACCCCAACCTACACACAAACACCCACCACCCCCACACCACCAACAGCACACACCCACACCCACAAAAACCCCCCCCCCCCACCCACCTGTTTCGGGAGGGGTGCAGAGTTTTAGTGCGCGCCCGGTGGCTCTGCGTTTTTTTGTGATTTTGAAGGGCCCCTCGCGGGCGCCGTTGTAGCTACTCACGTCACCACTGTCAGCTTGATGCCTGGGGGGGGGGGTTTGTCAAGGGGGGTGTATGGGGGGGGGGGGTGAAAAGACAGACGAGAAAGAGAAACAACTAGCGAAACAAAAAAAACCACAAAAAACGTATGCACATAGTTTTTTTTTACATCAATACATGTCTTCGGTGGCACACCCCCAAGGCTTATGATCTAAAAAATTGAATATTGTCCCCTGGCGACTTTAGTGCGGGCGGTGACTGGCGACAAGTGTTGTGTGGGGTAGGGGAAGAATTATCAGTGAGAGTGTACATTAAAAATAAAAGTTTAAAATAGTGAAAGAAACCCCAAATTTGGGTTTTTTTAAAAAATGCGAGAAAAATAAATGAGATCAATGAAAAAGGTTACGGGGGTAAAGTACTATTTTCAGTCTGTGTACTACACCAGGTCAAAAAGAAGTAGAAGAGATCAAGGGCTATCTTTTGGCAAAAGGCAAAAAAAATTTTGGGTTTGGAAATAACCGAGAAAATCTTTTTCAATTTTATAAAAAATAATTAAGGATTGCATTACACTCGGAGACACCAAAAAATTCTGCATGCAGACTTTTTTTAGTTTTGTAAGGGACACTGCATTGATTCAGTTTTTATCCCAAAGTGTTTAGGTAGTCAGTGCGGAGTCAATAGGGCCCTTTTAACCCCTTCAAGCCCGTTTTTCCCTTGGCTAAAAAAAAAAGTCTGTTGTCGAGCCAAAATTTTTAAGAAAAGTAATTTTAATATCCAAATGATTTGGGGGACAAGGATACTAAACAGGTCATAGCTTGAATTTTGCTTATTTTGACTAAAAATTTCAAAATGGACCCAAATTACAATAAAAATTACGTTCTGGGCCCAAGGGGTTAAAAGGAGGCTGGACGTGTTTGGAGGGGGCAAAAAGGTGGAGTAGGTAGTTTTAAAAGTAAACAGGAACTATCGCGTGGGGGTCTCACGGCCTCTTGTAGTTTCCCTTTATTTCTTTTACAGTTTTGCGGTAAAGGTTTGGGGAACACGGCAAAGTTTTTTAGTCACCATTTATCTTCTTTCTGTTTAAAAAGTCGTTTTCCCCAAAGTTTACGGGAGACGGCCGATGATACGATCCAATTTATTACCCATTGTCCCGTTATTTAATTTTGTGGCCTGGGGTTTACCCCCCGGGATGTTTCCTGAGGAACCCAAGTTTTTGGCTGGGGGCCTTACCACCCCCTACTATTAATTCCAGAGTCCCTTGTAGCTAAATCATCATTCACTCCTACAGGGACCCCCCGTTTAACCTTTCATCCCCAGATCTTTCTTTGCTATAAAATTAATTTTTTGTTCACCCAAAAAATTATGAAGTCACTGAAAAACCCAAAGGGGTTAGGGACAAGGTACAAACGGGTATACAAAAAAAAAATTTGCTTATACAGGGAGGTCCGAAATACGGCAGTTGGTTTCCCCCTGGAAAACTCTAAAGGAAATCTCATATAAGAAACACAAAAAATAAGAAAAAATATGGGTTTTTGGTTCCCCCCCATAAATTTAAAAAAAAAAAAAAAAAAATAAATTTTTTTTCAAGCTAAAAAAAACTTAGAAAAACACAACAAACACACAGCGTCAAATTTTAACCACACTGTCTCCTATTCTGTAAAAAAACCCTTTCTGAAAGAGAAAATAGCACACAAAATAACAAAACTGCCATTATTAAACATAAACTAATGATGTATCAAGCTCATCATCAGTCACCACCCAAAGACAAACTTTTTTAAAAAATTCTCCCCAAATCAAAGTCACGAGACATATTTTTCCGGGCAAGAAGGCAGCCAACGCCCCCCTCCCCGCCTTCGTCCCCTCATCCCAAACTAATTCTCGTTTTTTTTCGGAATTTTGCGTTTAAAGGAGTTTTAAGTTCAGATATAAGATATATAAGGAAGGAGCCTGTTTTGCTAGTGTTTTTGGTGTTAAAAGGTGTGTTTGGGTTGAAATAGGTTATTTGTGTTTGGGGCGGTGGGGCCGCGGCAAAAATTTTTCCCCGTCCTCACTCCCCCAGCAGTACCTCATCATAACATCTTTTAAAATCACCCTTTTTAGGGACACAGGGTGCTACTTGATTAGAAAATGACATGGTATATAAAATCTCCCCATAATCACTAAGTTTATAAAAAAGAGTAAAAGAGTTTAAGCCTGCCCAAACCTACAGTGGCGGAGATGGCGGCCCAGCGCCGCCGCCACTAAAAACTTTGAGTAAAAACCCGCCGTCATCCGCCTCACCTGTCCCTTTCCTAAAAGAAGACGCAGCTCCCCCCGCCTTGTAGCACCATAGGAAATTCCCCAGGGATCATAGGATTCCTCAAGGGGTTCTCGCCCCCCTAAAAAATTTTCCCCAAAGACTCTATCTCATTTGGTCTAGTGGTGTTGTTTCCCACCTCACGGGCTTAGGGTGGCTCAGCTGCTGGCCAAAGGCCGCGCTGCCAGACGGATGGCCCCTTTGCTTGTATTTCATCTTTTTTTATATAGAATGATACCCACCAAAGCAATCATATGTCAATTCACCAAGAAATGATATTTCATAGCATACCAAACAATAATAAGCAAGCCGGGAGATTTCCCTACCTTGCTAATCCCAGTCTCGACAGTCGTTGGCCATCTACGTTATTTTAGATGTTTTATCGTACAACTTAGGTAAAATAAGTAAAGAAAATGTTTATAATTTTAAAAATAATTGGAAATTTTACCCCAGTTTGAATGTCGTAATTTGGTTTTTCGATCTCGTATATTAAAAATAGACCCTAATTTAACATCTCGATATCGAATGCTCGTATAACGGGACCTCCCTGTACCACAAAAAAACTTTTTAATGGTGGCTAAATGACAAGGGAAATTAGTTCTGTGTCTCCTAAAGGGGGTTAAAAGCAAGAGTTACTTTCCTGGAAAAATTTTGGTTTAAAGTAAAAAAATGCAGAAATGAACCCTAGGTGCTGTTGATTCTCCTTTGGGTTTTTTTTTAATATTAAAAAAGCAATTTTGTGATAATTTCAAATTTTCCAGCAAAAGCAAAATTAGTCCCAAAAAAAATTTGTAAACTGTTTTTTTCAAAAACCCACCCCTGGATAAACCCGGGCGTACGTGCTCGTGTTTGTGGGAACAGGTCCCAGGGAATAAAGCAAAAAAATACCGACGCCTTTTTGTTGGGGGAAGGGAATGCCAGGGAAGTGCACCCATGAAGCTCCAACTCACTGTTACGATATTTCACTTGGGTGGCGGTGAACGGGGAGCATGGAGGTAAGGAAACATAGCCATTTATTCTAGAAGGAGTCAGTCGTCGGTGGTCAGTGCGCAGTCATTTGGGGGGCTTTAAAAGGAGGTGGATAAATTCATGGATGGGATGAAAGTGGAGTGGTAGTGTTAAGAAAAGGGAACTACCACGTGTAGGGCTCAGGCCTCTTGTAGCTTCCTTATGTTTATGTTCTTATGGGGTGCATGGAAACAATAAAATAAAAAATATCAAAAACTTTTAAAAAAATCCCAATCACATGAATAAAGCCATTATTTCTTTGGGTTATTGGACCGGCTTTTCACATGTTAAATGTTATGTGTAAAAAAAACTGGCCCCAAATAAAATATATCAAACAAAAATCTGGGGTCACCCCGTCCACATTCCCCGATGGTGTGGCGCATCTTGGCGGGCCCTGGGGGTACTGCCGGTGCGTGTGGCCTCCGGGCCCGCGTGGCCGAGTGGCCGGCCACCCCCCCTAAGAGGTATCGCGACCTGCCCCAGCGTGAGTGCGGGGATGAGGCCAGGCCTCCAGGACCTCCAAGGGGGCATCAGACCCCCTTTTCCTCTGCATGAGGAGCAAAATTTTTGAAATGTTATTTTTTTTAACAAGGGAAAAATTCCATTCTATCTTAAAGGCTCCCTGGTGAAAAATGCCTGTTTACCAAAAAGGGTTTAACTATGATAAAATCAACGTAATTAGTAGATGGTATTCCCTTCCTTCATCAAATATCAGTCATAAGCGCAAGGGGGGGGGCAGCGGGGGATAAAAAAATTATTTTATTATTAGTGTCCACCTATGTTTGGGGGGGGAGGTGGTGAGGTGGTGGGGGTTGGGGCTCGGGGGGGCCGTACGGGTGGGCCACCAAGCGAAGGAGGGAGCACCAAGGGCGGGCTGTTGCTGGGCCCTTTCGGGAAACAAACCCCCAAGCCGCCTCCCCTCCCTGCGCTCCCAATGCCGGGGCCCCCATCTCCCAAACCTGCGCACACAAAGGCAGTGAAATAAAAATGCTCACACATTAAAATTATATAAGTTAGAAGTCAAGCCAAACCCCTTAGAGGTATACAGGGGGTGGCGGGTGCTGCCTAGTGATTTTTCTGGCTCAAATACAGGAGGTCCCGTTTACCAGCAATCCATATTAGAGAACCCATGAACCAGAGTGTAAATTTGGGTCTATTTTCAATATACGAGTTAAAAAATCCAATGCTACGACATTCAAACTGGGGTATAAAAAATTTCAAGGATTTACTAAATTTAGTAATTTACTGACATATGTTTTACCCAAGGTTGTCGATAACAATCTGAAAAAATGATAATTTTGGTGGGTCGGTACGACAATGTGCCTACAAAAAATTTACACCCCGGACAAAGTACAATGATTTAGATGTGCAGAGCGAGTTTGGGGGAGTGGAAGAGGGCTGGGCCCCCCCTCCCTTGTCCCCTTCTACCCTACCCTCTCGAGTGTAGTGTATCACGCGGCGTCCCCAAAGTACTACAACGTCTTTGTTGCTTTTTATGTATTGGCTTGTGGTCTATTTTAGTGATTTTTGGTTTTTTTAATGTGTTATTGGACTTTTTTGTGCTCGCCCTGTGTTCACACTCTTAATTCACTGTGTTTTTTTGTGGTGGTGGGGTGGGTATAAGAGTCCATATTTGAGAGGTGAGAGTTTTTTTGTGATTTTCTATAGTTTATTTTAGTTTTAAAAAAAATTATTTTTTTATTTTTTTTTTTTTCTTTTAAAGATGAGGTCCTGGAACCAACCATATTTTACCTTAGTTATGTGTTTTGTTCAGTTTAAAAAGAGTATTTAAAATTTCGGATGGTGGTCTCTGCTTATGGCGCCTGGCGTATGTTAGGTGGGAGTTAGAAGGGGGCGGGTACCTTCAACCTTTGCCGCAAAGAAAAAAAAAAAAAGGGTAGCCCCTAAAGTCAGATAACTATTCTGCGTTTGAACTCTTGGCAGTATAGCTAAAACGACTACGGGAACCCTCGAGAAAGGTTGACTGGGAGTTCAAATTGTTTTCCATATTGCGATTTTATGATTTTAGCTCACAGATTTTTTAAAAGGAAAAATTATGGGGTTCAACACATTCGTTGCCCCGAGATTTTCGAAATCCAAAAAAGTCAAACCCAGTAATGGTGGGGGGGGTTGAGATAGTCAGAACCAGCAACATGGTTACCAGGCCAGCCGCCCCGATAGATTAGGAAACAGTTTTTTTTTTTTTGGCAAAGGGGCCCCCAGTTCATGTCATTACCAATATTCAGTGGCCAATCACCCAAAACAATGAAACTGAGTTACCAGACAAAATTGGGGTAACAAGAAAAGTATAAATGAAGGAGGATGAAAAGGATTGAATGTATTAGAATAGAAAAAAATCAACAAAATTAATAAATTATTTAGGGTGACTTGTAGATAATGAAAGCAAAAAAATGAAGTCATTCAAGGTATTGATTGGAAACCCCCTGCAGAGATCTGGCACGGCCCAATCTTATGGATTCGTGAGGTTCAGAAACAATGGTAATTTGGAAAGGGGGGGTTTTTAAAAGATTGGGGCCCAAAGAGCGTAAAGGCATCAAATGGGGGCCAAAGAATTGCACAGTGGGTAAAGATGAAATTGGGAAACGGGGGGCATTTGTATTTTTACCCAGATCATAGCTTTACCCGACGTATATCGGCCATATTCACAATCTGATCAGGGGGGCCCTGAATTACACTGGCTAAATTACAAAAAAAGATTTTTTGGGGCCCCAAGAGGGGAAAATCATAAATCCTTTAAATCCAGATGGTTTCTTGCAGAAAAAGCAGAGAAAGGGAAGAAAAATTATGGGACAAGTGAGAGGGGCGAAGAAGCCCTCGCCCCCGTTTTACCCCCACTGCCTGGACTGTTCGGGCCCGTTTACTTTTAGAGATCGGTGAAGCGTAGGACACGCGGAAAGGCATTTGAGTGTTTTCACATGTCTTTTTTACCAGGGCGTGCATCAGAACTAGGAAGGGTTAGTACCCAGACTTTCTTGCCACTCTGGAAGGTTTTTAACCTCGGGGGTTCCCCCCACTATCCCTCGGATAATGGCACACAAATTATGGCGCAGTAAGGTGTTCAAGGGATAGTAGAAGTGGACATGGGGGAAATAAATAGCTTTGGGAAAGCCCCAGGGAATGAGATGGCCCCTTTCAATAAAGCTGTAGCACCGGGTATAAGGTTGTTGCGAGTCTTTGATCAGGGTGGGGAAGCAAAGGGTTAACTTGTGTTATGGCGACTTGTTTTTACATTTGGTAGTTGCAAAAAGTGTTTTTACGAAATTGCCAATTTTTTGAACGAGGCCCCCCCGGGGGCAAAAACCCGGCAACTGCATGATTAGGTAGCTATCTGTGTCCTAATGAGTTTTTACTTGGGAGACAAGTGTGAGAGTTCCTTGGGAAAATTTTAATTTAAAGAGGGCCGAATAAGGACCATATCTTAGGAATTAGTTAATGGGTTCTGGGGAAAAAGTGGCAACCGATTATTCCCGGGACTATTTTTTGCGAGAATGGCACGCTTTAAAGAGGAATGCAAAGTGGGGATATAGTACTGATTCAAAATAGCAACGCTGTCAGGGGCGTGGGAAATTTTCTCAAGTCATAGAAACAAAAACCGGGGCCCGGGGGCCTTGTGAGGAATGTTAAGTTAAGGTACAAGTTATCAAGAGCTGGCGTGCATTTTGGGGGGGGGCTGACAAAACAAAGTGCCTCTTTCAAGACTTGTTGTGCTGATTCCTGTGGAAGAGCAAAGTGAGCAGTTTAGATTGCCTTTTTTGTTTAAAATTTTTTGATAAAAACCCCAAGCTTATTTTGGGTGGAAGTTTTTTTTGTATTGAGTTTAAATTATTTTTATATTGTTTATTTGTGTTTGGGGGTTTTGATGGGGGTAAGGTACGTTATTGTATTGTGCATTGGGCGCCCTTCGCGTATTTTTTTTTTTTTTTCTTGGGTTGTGTGGCGGAGGTATACTAGGTGATATTTTTCATCTCGTTTTTTTGCGAGGAGCCGGGGGCTTCGCGTTTCGTGTCTAGTGACGTGGCCATTTGGAACACTTGACCCCGGCCCCGGGCGAGGGGGTGTGTGGCTCACTCTTAAAATCTGGTTTTGGTGGAAACGGGCAAAGGGGTGTAGCAGGGCTTGTGGGTCTCCACGCCCCCTTCCCCTACTTCAGGATTTTTCCCTTAGTGACGAAGGATTTCTGGCTGTTACCGACCGCCCCAGGTATTCGTCAAAAGAGAGGAGTAGTGTTTTGGTATTTTTTAATTTTTTGTGTCTTTTTTCTTTTTGTTTGTTGGGTTGTTATTTTTTGGTTGGTTTCTAAGTATAGGGGGGATTTTGGTAATAGTGAGTTTTAAGAGGCAAGTGTTTTTTTAAGTTTATGGTCGTTTAAAATTGTGGATCTTTGATAGTGTTCATCTTTTAAGTGTTTGTTCGGTGTCTCGACGCTTGTTGTCCATACCTTAGCTTGCAGACGAAGCGATTTGGGGAATAAAAAGGCTACGGGATACTGGGTTTGCATATACACTCCCCCACAATTTCGCTTTTACGATTATGCCCCGGGGGGAACCTAACTGCTGGTATCTTCGGGACCTCCAGTGATCCCCAAAAACATCATTACAAAAATGAGGATAAAATTTTAATCATCATAGATAAAAAAAGCCAAAGAGAAAATACATAAGCTAATGCTTTGAACACCACAAAGAGCTTTTCCATCTAAGCTTGAAGCCGGGTGGACAAGGAAGCATGGCTGCAACAAGCGTGTAGCAATTCATTAAAAAAAAGCAAGTACAGTAAAACCTCTCATATTGGGACTAATGGGCCAAGGGGTGGTCCGAGAAGCAAGGATCAGAAAAAGGGGGGATGGGATATATATATATATATAAAAAAAAAAAAAAAAAAAAAAAAAAAAAAAAAAAAAAAAAAAAAAAATATTTTATTATATATCGGTGTATTAGCTAGGAAATTTCGCCCCCCCCCCCAAAAAAAAAAGGGGTACAAAAGTAATAGCTTTATAGGTAATAGCTAGGAAATTTCGACCACTAAAAAAAATAAAAAAAAAAAAAAAAAAAAAAAAAAAAAAAAAAAAAAAAAAAAAATTCTAGGGGTATATTCCTAACTAGGAAAAATTTTGAACCCCCCAAAAAAAAAAAAAAAAAGAGGAGTTCCGAACAAAGTCAAAGTCCGAGCAGAGAGGTTTTTCTGTATAGCTATGCAGAAAGGCCACAAAAGTATACTGAAGCCCGTAAAATTAAGTAAAACATCAAAGTATGAAAAAAAGGATAGTCAAAAGAGGGACCCTTTTAAATAAGAATAGTTGTCATGTTACCGTTATAGGGTTGAAGTTCTATGTTAACAAAGTAAATGGGAAAGGGAATAGAACTTTGTGATGAAAGATATGGGCCAAAAAGTGATATTTAAGGGCACATTAGGATGTTTGTTTTGGGGGCCCCGGGAATGCAGGGTGGCGTCACACTTGTTTTGTATTGAGTCCATCCCGTGCAAGGATATTAATATCTTTCAATATCCTTTATCCCCTGCATGCAGGGGTGAAAAGTTTTTAAAGGACCCCCCTTTTGTGGGGGCATTTTATATCCGCAACGGCGTTTATCAAATGCTTAGCTTACCCTACTGAGGTGGCTGCATATTTTTTCCCCTAAAAAAAGTTTATATACAGTATATGTTACCACCAAACATTTTTATGCGAAAAACTATGGATTTCAATATTACCAAAATACACGGTGATTTGTAGATACAGTTGTCCCCCTTGGGATCTGTTCAAGGCATAAGGCAGGAATGTATACAGGATACAAATGGGGAAAAAAATTGGAAATGTAGCTGCTTTTGATAAATGCATTTTGGGGGCACACTAAATGGGGGGTATAATTTCGATTGAAACACTAAAAAGCTAAAAAAAGTCTTACATAGTGAAAGTTATTTTTAGCCCAGAAACGGTTATTTTAAAAAAAATT
>JACEEZ010001757.1:0-12853 GCA_016584305.1 Chionoecetes opilio
CAGTGTTATCTAGAAGAGCATGTTCTGATCTCCCTACAAATTGAAGTAGTAAATCCTGGTTATTTGAAAATTTGCATATAAGTACTTACATTACATAAGCTATAATAGAAGAGTAGAGGTATTATTGTGATAAAGGTAATTGCACGTTTTCATGTTTCTTAACTGTACGTATTATATATAAATGTTTTATATGATGCTATAAACCAAATTAGGTTTATGATTGCTATTATCGGTGATATATAGCTGTTTCCTACAAATTGAGTATAAAATCTTTTTTTTGAATAATTTGCACCTATAAGTAGCTTACATTACATTAAGCTATTAAATAGAAGAGTAAGAGGTTTTATTGTGATATAACGGTATATTGCAAGCGTTTTTCATAGTTTCTTGTAAACTGTAGCGTTATTGTATATATACAAGTAGTTTTACTTATCGATTGCTATAAACCCATAAAATGTAGTGTTTTCAATGATATTAGTAATTTATCGGTGATATATAGCTGTTTTCCTACAAATTGAAGTATAAATCCTTTTTTTAGAATAATTTGCACCTATAAGTAGCTTACATTACATATCCTATAAATAGAAGAGTAAGAGGTTATTTATTGTGATATAACGGTATATTGCAAGCGTTTTTCATAGTTTCTTGTAAACTGTAGCGTTATTGTATATATACAAGTAGTTTTACTTATTATTGCTATAAACCCATAAAATGTAGTGTTTTCAATGATATTAGCTATTATCGGTGATATATAGCTGTTTTCCTACAAATTGAAGTATAAAATCTTTTTTTTAGAATAATTTGCACCTATAAGTAGCTTACATTACATTAAGCTATTAAATAGAAGAGTAAGAGGTTATTTATTGTGATATAACGGTATATTGCAGCGTTTTTCATAGTTTCTTGTAAACTGTAGCGTTATTGTATATATACAAGTAGTTTTACTTATATATTGCTATAAACCCATAAAATGTAGTGTTTTCAATGATATTAGCTATTTATCGGTGATATATAGCTGTTTTCCTACAAATTGAAGTATAAAATCTTTTTTTGAATAATTTGCACCTATAAGTAGCTTACATTACATTAAGCTATTAAATAGAAGAGTAAGAGGAATTTATTGTGATATAACGGTATATTGCAAGCGTTTTCATAGTTTCTTGTAAACTGTAGCGTTATTGTATATATACAAGTAGTTTTACTTATCTATATTGCTATAAACCCATAAAATGTAGTGTTTTCAATGATATTAGCTATTTATCGGTGATATATAGCTGTTTTCCTACAAATTGAAGTATAAAATCCTCTTTTTAGAATAATTTGCACCTATAAGTAGCTTACATTACATTAAGCTATTAAATAGAAGAGTAAGAGGTTATTTATTGTGAATAAACGGTATATTGCAAGCGTTTTCATAGTTTCTTGTAAACTGTAGCGTTATTGTATATATACAAGTAGTTTTACTTATATATTGCTATAAACCATAAAATGTAGTGTTTCAATGATATTAGCTATTTATCGGTGATATATAGCTGTTTTCCTACAAATTGAAGTATAAAATCCTCTTTTTAGAATAATTTGCACCTATAAGTAGCTTACATTACATTAAGCTATTAATAGAAGAGTAAGAGGTTAATTATTGTGATATAACGGTATATTGCAAGCGTTTTTCATAGTTTCTTGTAAACTGTAGCGTTATTGTATATATACAAGTAGTTTTACTTATCATATTGCTATAAACCCATAAAATGTAGTGTTTTCAATGATTTTAGCTAGTTATCAGTGATATATAGCTGTTTTCCTACAAATTGAAGTATAAAATCTCTTTTTAGAATAATTTGCACCATAAGTAGCTTACATTACATTAAGCTATTAAATAGAAGAGTAGGAGTTATTTATTGTGATATAACGGTATATTGCAAGCGTTTTTCATAGTTTCTTGTAAATGTAGCGTTATTGTATATAACAAGTAGTTTACTTATCATATTGCTATAAACCCATAAAATGTAGTGTTTTTCAATGATATTAGCTATTTATCGGTGATATATAGCTGTTTTCCTACAAATTGAAGTAAAATCCTCTTTTTAGAATAATTTGCACCTATAATTTGCTTACATTACTTTAAGCTATTAAATAGAAGAGTAAGAGGTTATTTTTTTTGTGAATAACGGTAATTCCCAGCGTTTTTCTATTTTCTTGAAAACTGTAGCGTTATTGTAAAATATACAATAGTTTTTACTTTTTATTTGCAAAAAACCCATAAAATGTATGTTTTCAAGGGATTTTAGCTAGTTATCATTGAAAATTTTAGCTTTTTTTCCCCTACAAATTGAAGTAAAAAACCCCCTTTTTTTTGAAAAATTTTGAAAATTAAGGCTTACTACTTAAGCTTTTAAAATAGAAGAGTAGAGGAATTTTTTTGTGATATCCCGGGTATATTGAAAGCTTTTTTTCATAGTTTTTTTGGGAAAATGAAACCGTTATTTTATATAAAAAGTGTTTTTAATTATATTTTGCTATAAAACCCATAAAATGAAAGTTTTTTCAATGATTTTCCCTTTTTATGGGTGATATATGCGGGTTTTTCCTAAAAATTAAAAAAAAAAATTTCCCTTTTTTTAAAATTTTTTTTTGCACCTTTTAATTTAGTTTAAAATTACATTAAGCTTTAAATAAAAAATTAAAAATTTTATTTTTTTGGGGTGATAAAACCGGTATTTGGGAATCTTTTTTTTCAAAATTTTTTTTAAAACCTGAAAGCGTTTTTTTTATATATAAAAATTATTTTTTTATTTATTTTTTGCTATAAACCCAAAAAATTTTAAGGGGGTTTTCAATGTTTTTAAACCTAGTTATCAGTGTTATATACTGTTTTTCCTAAAATTGTTTTAAAAAATCCTCTTTTTAGAAAAATTTTTGCACCTAAAAAGTAGTTTTAAAATTACTTAGCAAATTAAAAAAGGAAAGGGAAATTTTTTGTAAATATAAGGTATATTCCAACTTTTTTCCCATTTTTCTTGTAAACTGTACGTTTTTGTTATTTTCCCAAGTATTTTTTTACTTACCCATATTGCAAAAACCCATAATTTAGTGTTTTAAATTATTTTAGCTAGTTATCAGTGTATAAAAGCTTTTTTTCCTAAAAATTAAAGTATAAAATTTTTTTTTGAAAAATTTTGAAAACCAAAATAGTTTAAATTTTTACATTAACTATTAAAAAAAAAAAGGGGTTTTTTTAAAATTGTGATATCGGTATATTGAAAGCTTTTTTTCTAGTTTCTTTTAAACTGTACGTTTTTTATATATACAATTTTTTTTTAAATTATGGAATTGCTATAAACCCAAAAAATTTGTTTTTTTTCAATAAATTTTTTAAAAATTTATGGGTGATTTAGTTTTTTTTCCTAAAAATTTAAAGATAAATCCTTTTTTAGAATAATTTGCACCTATAATAGCTTACAAAAATTTAAACCTAAAATAAAAGTAAGGGGTTTATTTTTTTTGTGATAAAGGGTATTTTGGAAGCTTTTTTTCAATTTTTTTTAAAAATGTAGCTTTTATTTTATTATAAAAATATTTTTTAATTTTAATTAATTTGCAATAAACCTAAAAATGTGTTGTTTTAAATGATTTTAGCTATTTTTCGGTGATATAAGCGGGTTTTCCAAAAATTTGAATTAAAAAATCCTTTTTTTTAGAATAATTTGCACCTATAAGTAGCTTACATTACATTAAGCTAATAAATGGAAAAGGGGGAAAAAATTTTATTGTGATAAAAAGGTATTTTCCAAGCGTTTTTCATAGTTTTTTTTGTAAACGGGTACGTTATTGTAAAATACAAGTGGGTTTTACTTTTTCTTGCTAAAAAAACCCATAAAATGTATTGTTTTAAATAAATTTAGCTATTTATCGGTTTATATAGCTTTTTCCAAAAATTTGGGAAGGTAAAAAAATTTTTTTTTAAAAAATTTTGCACCTATAAGTAGCTTACATTACTTAAGCTATTAAAAAAAGATAAGAGGGATTTTTGGGTGATTAAGGGTATATTGCGCTTTTTTAAAATAGTTTCTTTTAAACTGTACCCTTTTATTGTAAAATAAAACAAGAAGTTTTACTTTTTTAATTCCCAATAAACCCTAAAATTTTAGGGGTTTTTAAAATAAAATTTTAAAATATTTATCGTGAAATATAGCTTTTTTCCCCTACAAATTAAGTATAAAACCCTTTTTTTAGAAAAATTTGAAACCTAAAATTAGCTTACATTACTTTAAATTAAAAAAGAAATTAAAGGTTTTTTTATTGTGTAAAACCGGAAATTTTGCAAGCTTTTTTCATATTTTTTTTAAAAAGGGTACGTTATTGTTTATAAAAAGTATTTTTTTACTTTTTAATATTGCTAAAACCCCCCCATAAAATGTAGTGTTTTTCCCAAATGAATTAGCTATTTTCGGTGATATTAGCTGTTTTCCTACAAATTGAAGTAAAAAATTTCCTTTTTTTAAAATTTATTTGCACCTATAATACTTACATTACTTTAAAGCTAAAAAATTAAAAGAGTAAGAGGTTTTTTTATTGTGTTTAAAAAGGTTTAATAGCAACGTTTTCATAGTTTTTTTGGTAAACTGTAGCGTTTTTGGGATATAAAACAATAGTTTTCTTATCAATTGCTAAAAACCCAAAAAATGTAGTGTTTTTAAATGTTTTAGCTATTTTTTTCCGGTGATATAAAAGCTTTTTTTCCTAAAAATTTAAAGGGATAAAATCCTTTTTTTTTAGAAAAAATTTTGCACCTATAAGTACTTACTTTCTTAAGTTTATTAAATAAAAGGGGTTAGGGTTATTATTGATATAACGGTTATTGCGCTTTTTTCATATTTTCCCCTTTAAACTGTAGCTTTTATTGTATATATAAAAGGGTAGTTTTACTTTTTTATATTGCTATAAACCCATAAAAAGTTTTTTTTAATGATTTTCCCAAATTATCGTGATATATGCTTTTTTTCCTAAAAAGGGAAGTATAAAATCCTTTTTTTGAAAAATTTTGGCCCCTAAAAGAAAGTTTTACATTACTTAAGCTATTAAATAGAAGAGTAAAAAAGGAAAATTTATTGTATAAAACGGTATTTGAAAGCGTTTTTTCATAGTTTTTTTGTAAACTGTACGTTTTTGTAATATTACAAGTATTTTTACTTATCATATTGCTAAAAAACCCAAAAATTTGTAGTTTTTTTCAATGATTTTGGGGCTAATTACCCGGTGATATATAGCTTTTTTTCCTACAAATTGAAGTATAAAAATCCTCTTTTTAGAAAATTTGCACCAATTTAAGTGGGTTTACATTCCCCAATTATCCTAAAAAAATAGAAGATAAGAGGTTATTTTTTTGTGATTTAGCGGTATTTTGCAAGCTTTGGTCATAGTTTCTTGAAAAAATGTAGGTTATTGTATATAACAAGTGGGTTTTACTATCATATTTAAAAAACCTATAAAAGTAGTTTTTTTAAAATGATATTAGCTTTTTGTCGGTGATATATAGCGTTCCCTAAAAATTTGAAGAAATTTTAAAACCCTTTTTTTTAGAAAATTTTGGGGCCCCTATAAGTAGCTTACTTTACATTAAGCTAGTAAATAAAAAGAGAAAGAGGTTATTTTTTGTTTTAAACGGTTATTTGAAAGCGTTTTTATAGTTTTTTGAAAAATTTTAGGGGTTTTGTATAAAAAAAAATTTACAAGAAATTTTTTTTACATATTGAAAAAACCCAATCAAATGTAGGTTTTCAATAAATATTAGCTATTTATCGGGGGAAAAATAGCTTTTTTTCCTACAAAAGGGAAGTAAAAAATTTCCTCTTTTTAGAAAAATTTTGCACCTAAGTTGCTTCCCATAAATTAAGTTTTAAAAATAGAAGGTAAGGGGTTTTATTTATTGGATTAAACCCCCCCCCTTTATATTGCCAGTTTTTTCAAGTTTCCCTTGTAAACTGTAGCTTTAAAATAAAATATATAAAAGGGTAGTTTCCCTTATCATATTGCTAAAAAACCCTATAAAATGTGTTTTTTCAATGTATTAGCTATTTGTCGGGGAATAAAAGCTGTTCTCCTAAAAATTTGAAGAAAAAAACCCTTTTTTTTTAGAATAATTTGCCCCTATAAGTAGAAAATTTCCTTTAACCCTAAAAAAATGGAAGGGGGTAAGGGGTTTTAATTTTTGATAAAAAGGTATATAGCAAGCTTTTTTCATGGGTTTCTTTTTTAAACGGGTAGCGTTTTTGTAATATACAAGTAGTTTTTTACTTATCAGTTTTTTTGGCTAAAAACCCCATAAAAGTAGTGTTTTCAATAAATTTTAGCTATTTATCGGTGATATATAGCGGTTTTCCTACAAATTGAAGTAAAAAAACCCACTTTTTAGAATAATTTGCCCCTTATAAGTAGTTTACTTTACATTAAGTATTAAATAAAAGAGTAAGAGGTTATTTAGGGTGAATAACGGTTATTTTGCTTGCTTTTTTCATAGTTTCTTCTAAACTGTAGCTTTTATTTTTATATAAAACAATTTAGTTTACTTTTTATATTGCAAATAAACCCATAAAACCTGAGGGGTTTAAAGGTTTTTAGCTATTTAAATCATTTGAATTTTAAAGTGTTTTCCTAAAAATTGAAGTTTTAAAAAACCCTTTTTTTTTGAAAAATTTTGCAAATATAAATTACTTTACATTAAGTTTAAATAGAAGAGTAAGGGGTTTATTTATTGTGTTTAATAAGGGTATATCCCTTTGGGGTTTTCATAGTTTTTTGTAAATGTACCTTTATTTTTATATACAAGTAGTTTTAATTAGATTTTGCTATAACCCAAAAAATTTGTAGTTGTTTTAAAGGATATGGCTAAATATCGGGGATTTTAAAACTTTTTCCTACAAAGGAAGTAAAAAACCTCTTTTTAGAAAATTTGCACCTAAAAGTAGCAAAATTTCATTAAGCTATTAAATAGAAGGGGTAAAAAGGTTATTATTGTGATAAAACCCCCCTTTTTTATATTGGAAGGTTTTTTTTATATTTTCTTCTAAAGGTAGGGTTTTTTATTTTATACAAATAGTTTTATCTTATTTTTTCCCTATAAAGCCTTTAAAATGTAGTGTTTTCAATGATTTTAGGTGGTTATCGTGATATATATAGCTTTTTTCCCTAAAAATTGGAATTATAAAACCCCTTTTTTAAAATTTAATTTGAACCTATAAGTAGCTTACATACAAAGCTAAAAAATAGAAAAAGTAGGAGTAAATTTTTTTGTGATAAAAAGGGTATTTTCCCAAGTTTTTTTCCCATAGTTTTTGTAAACTGTAGCTTTATTGTCATATACAAGTATTTTTTACTTTTTTCATATTTCTAAAAACCCCTATAATGTAGTGTTTTCAATGATATTAGTAGTTATCAGTGATATTAGCTTTTTTCCTAAAAAATTGGGGTAAAAAATCTTTTTTTTTAGAAATTTGACCTATAAGTAGTTACATTACTTTAAGCTATAAAAAAAGAGTAAGAGGTTATTTATTGTGATATAAGGGTATTTTAAAAAGGGCCTTTTTCATAATTTTTTAAAAAACGGTAGCGTTATTTTTAATATACAAGTATTTTTAATTAAATAGATTGCTAAAAAACCCATAAAATGTAGTTTTTTCAATGTTTAATTAAAATTTTATCGGTGAATATAGCTTTTTTTTCCTACAAATTAAACGTAAAAAAACCCTTTTTTAAAATTAATTTGCACCTATAAGAAAGCTTACATTACTTTATCCTAAAAATAGAAGAGAAAAAGAGGTTTATTATTTTTGTTTTTATAGCGGTATATAGAAAAGGTTTTGTCATATTTTCGGGAAAAAAGGGTAGCGTTATTTTATATATAAAAAATGGGTTTTACTTTTTTAAAATTGCTAAAACCCTTTTAAAATGTAGTGTTTTCAATGTTTTTTAGCTATTTATCATTTGATATAAAAGCTTTTTTCCCTACAAATTGAGGTTTTTTAAAAATCCTCTTTTTAGAAAAATTTTGCACCATAAGTAGCTTAATTACTTTAAGCTATTAAATAGAAGATTTTAAGAGGATTTTTTTTGGGTGAATAAACGGTATATTGAAAGGGGTTTTTTTCATAGTTTTTCTAAACTGTAGCGTTTTTTTAAATATATAAAAAAAGTTTTATTTTTTATATTGTAAAAAGCCAAAATTGGGTTTTTTTCCCCCCCCCAAGTTTTTAGCTAGTTATCAGTTATATAGGTTTTCCTAAAAATTTGAAGTAAAAAAACCTCTTTTAGAAAAATTTTTACCCCTTTATAAGTAGCTTACATTACTTTAAGCAAAATAAATAGAAGGGGGGGAAGAGGAAATTTATTGGGGATTAAAGGGGGTATTTTTCCCAAGCTTTTTTTCATAGTTTCTTTTTAAAACTGTAGCGTTTTTTGCATAAAAGGGTATTTTTACTTATCATATTGCAAAAACCCCATATAATGTATGTTTTCAAGTATTAGTTATTTTATCAGGGATAAAGTTTTTTTCCTACAAATTGAGGTTTTAAAATCTTTTTTTTAAAATAATTTGCCCCCTATAAGTAGTTTAAACATTACATTAAGCTTTTAAATAGAAGAGTAAGAGGTTATTTATTGTGATAAACGGTAAAATTGCAAGCGTTTTTCATATTTTCTTGAAAAACTGTAGCGTTATTTATAAAAAAGTAGTTTTACTTATCAAAATTGCTAAAAACCCCAAAAAAATTTGTAGTGTTTTCAAGAATTAAAAAAATTTATGGGGTGATATAAAAGCTGTTTTTTAAAAATTTGAAGATACAATGTTTTTTTTAGAATAATTTGCACCAAAAAGTAGTTTACTTTTACATTATTTTAAAAAATTTGAAGAGTAAGAGGCTATTTATTGTATATAGCGGGTATATTGCAAGGTTTTGTCATAGTTTTTGTAAAATTAGGTTATTGTAAAAATTCAAGTGGGTTTTATTATCAAAATTGTAAAAAAACCAAATAAAATGTATTTTTTAAATAAATTTTAGCATTTTGTCGGTGATATTTTAGCTGTTCCCTAAAAATTGAATTTTTTTAAAATCCTTTTTTTAGAATAATTTCCCAACCTTAAGTAGTTAAAACATTTAAGTAATAAAGGGAAAGAGTAAGGGGTGATTTATTGTGATTTTAAAGGTATATAGAAAACCCCCTTTTTTATGGGTTTTTTGAAAATTTTAGCTTTTATTTTTTTTAATAAAAGTATTTTTCCCATCTTTTGCTATAAACCCAAAAATTTTAGTTTTTTTCAAAAATATTATTTATTTATCGGTGATTATAGCTTTTTTCCTAAAATTGAAGTTTTAAAAATCCTCTTTTTAGAATAATTTGCACCTATAAGTAGCTTAAATTACATTAACCCTATTAAATAGAAGAGTAAGGGTTATTTATTGTGTTTAAAAAAACGGTTTATTGCAAGGGGTTTTTAAAGGGGTTTTTGAAAAACCTTAGCTTTAAAGGTATATTTTACAAGTATTTTATTTAAATTATTTTGTATAAAACCCAAAAAGGAGGTTTCAAAAATTTTGGCTGTTATCAGTGATAAAAGCTTTTTTCCTAAAAAATTGAAGTATAAAAATTTTTTTTTGAATTTAAATTTTAAAAAAATATAAGTAGCGTACTTTAATTTAAAAAGCTATTAAATAGAAGAGTAAGGGGTTTTAGGTTGATAAACGGTATATTGAAGGGGTTTTTTTCCATAGTTTCTTGAAACCCTTTTAAACGTTTTTTAATATTTTCAAGTATTTTTAATTAGATTTTGGGGTTTAAAAAACCCCCTAAAATGTAGTTTTTTAAAAGGGATTTTGGGCTAATTATCGGGGAAATAGCTGTTTTTTTAAAAATTTGAGGTAAAAAATTTTTTTTTTTTAGAATAATTTGCACCTATAAGTGTTTAAAAATTACATTAAGTTTAATAAATAAAAAAGATTTAAGGGGAAAAATTTATTGTGATAAAACCCGGTTTTTTTTTCCAAAGGTTTTTTCTTTATTTTGAAAAACTGTAGAGTTTTTGTATATATACAAGTATTTTTACTTATCAGATTGCTAAAAAACCCCCAAAAAATTTTGGTTTTTTTCAATGATGTTGGGCTAATTATCTGGGGTTTTAAAATGCTTTTTTTCCTAAAAAATTGAAGAAATTTTTAAAAAAACCCCTCTTTTTAAAATTTAAATTTGACCTATAAGTGTTTTAATTACTTTAAAGGGCTTTTTAAATTTAAAAGGGAATAGGGGGTTTTTTTTATTGGAATAAACGGTAATTGCTTGGTTTTCATAGTTTCCCCCTAAACTGTAGCTTTTTATTGTATATATACAAAAAAGTTTTATTTATTATATTGCTAAAACCCCCCAAAAAAATGTGGGTTTCAATGATATACCCATTTATCGGGGGAATATATAGTTTTTTCCCTTTACAAATTGAAGTATAAAATCCTTTTTTTTAGAATAATTTGACCTTTTAAGTAGCTTACATTACATTAAGCAAATTAAATAGAAGGTAAGGGGTTTATTTTTGGGGTTTTTATAACGGTTTTATTGAAAGCGTTTTTCATAGTTTCTTCTAAACTGTAGCGTTTTTGTTTTTATATCCCAAGTAGTTTTACTTTTTTATATTGCTAAAAACCCCAAAAAAAATTGGGTTTTTTAAAATGATATTAGCTTTTTATCGGTGATATTTTAGCGGGTTTTCCCTAAAAATTTGAATTTAAAAAATCCTCTTTTTAGAATAATTTGCACCTATAAGTAGCTTACATTACATTAAGCTAATAAATAGAAAAGTAGGAGTAAATTTATTGTGATATAACGGTATATTCCAAGCGTTTTTCATAGTTTCTTGTAAACTGTAGCGTTATTGTCTATATACAAGTAGTTTTACTTATCATATTGCTATAAACCCATATAATGTAGTGTTTTCAATGATATTAGCTAGTTATCAGTGATATATAGCTGTTTTCCTACAAATTGAGGTATAAAATCTTTTTTTTAGAATAATTTGCACCTATAAGTAGCTTACATTACATTAAGCTATTAAAAAGAAGAGTAAGAGGTTATTTATTGTGATATAACGGTATATTGCAAGCGTTTTTCATAGTTTCTTTTAAACTGTAGCGTTATTGTATATATACAAGTAGTTTTACTTATCAGATTGCTATAAACCCATAAAATGTAGTGTTTTCAATGATATTAAATATTTATCGGTGATATATAGCTGTTTTCCTACAAATTGAAGTATACAATCCTTTTTTTAGAATAATTTGCACCTATAAGTAGCTTACATTACATTATCCTAAAAAATAGAAGAGTAAGAGGTTATTTATTGTGATATAGCGGTATATAGCAAGCGTTTGTCATATTTTCTTGTAAAATGTAGCGTTATTGTATCTATACAAGTAGTTTTACTTATCATATTGCTATAAACCTATAAAATGTAGTGTTTTCAATGATATTAGCTATTTGTCGGTGATATATAGCTGTTCTCCTACAAATTGAAGTATAAAATCCTTTTTTTAGAATAATTTGCACCTATAAGTAGCTTACATTACATTAAGCTAATAAATGGAAGAGTAAGAGGTTATTTATTGTGATATAAAGGTATATAGCAAGCGTTTTTCATAGTTTCTTGTAAACTGTAGCGTTATTGTATATATACAAGTAGTTTTACTTATCATATTGCTATAAACCCATAAAATGTAGTGTTTTCAATGATATTAGTTATTTATCGGTGATATATAGCTGTTTTCCTACAAATTGAAGTATAAAATCCTCTTTTTAGAATAATTTGCACCTATAAGTAGCTTACATTACATTAAGCTATTAAATAGAAGAGTAAGAGGTTATTTATTGTGATATAACGGTTTATTGCAAGCGTTTTTCATAGTTTCTTGTAAACTGTAGCGTTATTGTATATATACAAGTAGTTTTACTTATTATATTGCTATAAACCCATAAAATGTAGTGTTTTCAATGATTTTAGCTAGTTATCAGTGATATATAGCTGTTTTCCTACAAATTGAAGTATAAAATCTTTTTTTTTGAATAATTTGCAAATATAAGTAGCTTACATTACATTAAGCTATTAAATAGAAGAGTAAGAGGTTATTTATTGTGATATAACGGTATATTGCATGCGTTTTTCATAGTTTCTTGTAAACTGTACCGTTATTTTATATATTCAAGTAGTTTTAATTATGATATTGCTATAAACCCATAAAATGTAGTGTTTTCAATGATATTGGCTAATTATCGGTGATATATAGCTGTTTTCCTACAAATTGAGGTATAAAATCTTTTTTTTAGAATAATTTGCACCTATAAGTAGCTTACATTACATTAAGCTAATAAATAGAAGAGTAAGAGGAAATTTATTGTGATATAACGGTATTTTCCAAGCGTTTTTCATAGTTTCTTGTAAACTGTAGCGTTATTGTATATATACAAGTAGTTTTACTTATCAGATTGCTATAAACCCATAAAATGTTGTGTTTTCAATGATGTTAGCTAATTATCTGTGATATATAGCTGTTTTCCTACAAATTGAAGTATAAAATCCTCTTTTTAGAATAATTTGCACCTATAAGTAGCTTACATTACATTAAGCTATTAAATAAAAGACTAGGAGGTTATTTATTGTGATATAACGGTATATTGCTTGCGTTTTTCATAGTTTCTCCTAAACTGTAGCGTTATTGTATATATACAAGAAGTTTTACTTATTATATTGCTATAAACCCATAAAATGTGGGTGTTTTCAATGATATTAGCTATTATCGGTGATATATAGCTGTTTTCCTAC
>JACEEZ010001758.1:0-17500 GCA_016584305.1 Chionoecetes opilio
AAAAACGGGGGAATCCTAGACGAATCCCAAATCTTTATAAGTATGGGCCCTGGGGTTCGCTTCTTATGGCTTCTTACGGGTTGACCAGCGGGCCAATCCGTAAGAAGCGGCTTCTTAAAAGTGCCCGCCAAACAGAAAACGCAAGCGCAGAAGCCGGTTCTACGGTTCTCACCAAATTGCCCTTCTGTCTCACACGGGAAAGGGCGCACACAGGCAACACCCACGAGTCATGTCTCACACGGGGAAAGGGGCAGCACACAGGCCAACACCACGAGTCACTGTCTCATACAGGGCGCCGCCCTTGCCAGCACACCGTGTATCCCTCTCTCCTCCTCCAAAAAGTCTTACAGCGCGCCGCCCGGGTTGGCGAACCGGGCTCCCACATCATAGATGGCCTTTCACACTGTGTATCGTGATACAATCTCTCCGTCCTCCCAACCACTGCTACAAGACAAACAAGTCGTCTTCGGGCCGCGCCTTTTGAGCGCCTAACCCACACCCCACGAGTTCGGCTAGAGGGGGTTTAAGGGCCACGGCGTGCCCAAACTCCAGGGCACTCTGGAGTTCCCCCCTCCAACAGAAGGGGGTAGATGACGCGACTTTTAGGGCACTAATCGGGGCGCCGCTTGACCACGGGTTATATTGTGCGACATGGGAGAGTAATTCCACCCGCCTTAGCTGGTGTCTATTCTACCAGTAGTCTGCTCCGCCAAGCCAGATATCCACGTCAGATTGATTCCCCCCCTTTGATGGGGCATATGGGAGCGTTAAAGACCAGTAGGCGGATTTCTAGCCGTGGTCGAACACCACCTAGTCTCTTCCCACTGGTCAGGCTTGATAATTTCTTATTTGTCTGATATCCGCTATACCAACCCCACCCTAAAAAGACATTTTTGTTAACACTATATATGTATCAGCATTATTATTCAATTGCGCCATGGGAAATTGGGTTTAAAAAACTCCCGAATTGAAGAAATCTACACTATGAAACAGGTTAGAATTGTCAGGCTCGAGGATGACCTAAACCAAACGGTAAATATTCCGCAGGAGTTTGGCTTTGCGTGGCCAACCACCCGGACAATCGCGCACCATCAAATTAGTTTTTTTTAACCTAAATAACTCAACATAACCTAATCCAAATCTACCCTAAGCTTAACATATAAAAACCTAAATCCCAAAACCTAACCTTAACTCAGCAATTTGGTAATAATGGACGATGACTTCGCGGTCGTTTTCAGAGCACCGACTATTTTTTCCTGGTCTGCAATAGGTGCATTTTCTAATGGAGAAGTTTTTATTTTGTCGCAAGCCCCAAAGTTAAAAAAAAAAAAAAATCATCAACCGAATTTTATGGTACCGTTTCCATTAAAACACTGTATCTCCATCAAAAAAGCACTTAAAAACGTGGCCGGGAGAAATTAGTCAGGGTCTTATAGTTTTAATGAAACTAACCTAACCTAACCTTTTAGGTTTTTTAATGAAACCCAAACTAACCTGGAAACATCTAAAAACAAGGTGCTCCACGCTAAGCTGACACAAATGTTTGGCCTCTACGTATTATACTTACCTGCTTTAAGACATCTGTTTATATTTTAATGAGTGTCCGATCTTACTTTGTCCTACATGGCCGATATTAATTTCAGGCATCCATACTGTTATATTATTTAGTTTGGTTGCGGGTCCCGAAGATGCGCCAGTAGAAGATGCTTCGTAGCCGAAACGCCGTGTGCGGACGCGGCATAATTTTTGCCACCACTCACGGGCATCTTTTTGGTAGCGTGAAAATACCAAAAGATGCACGGAAACAGTGTCTGTGTGACACGGCCCTTTAGGTTAGGTTTAGGGCGGTCAGGTTAGTTTTAGGTTAGGTTACGTTAGGTTCGTTACTTTAAGGTTGGTTAGTGCACAGCACAAGGCCTCGAAGAGGGGTGGGCTAGGTTAGGTCTGTAGAATTTGTCATCTTTAGATAGAGCCTCAATCTCTGATCTTCTTCTTATGGCCACCAAGCTTGGGGATATGTTGGAAACCTGGGGTTTTTGGGTGGGGGAGCACACACATCGTGAATATGATGCCCCCCCCAAAAAAAAAATCCTTAAACTAGGGAAATTTTCCCTAGTTCATGGACTTTATCGGGGAAATAATTTTCCCTTATATGTGTGCTCCCCCACAAAAGGAGCACACGCTAAGGGAAAGATGACTCCCCACAAAAAATCCCTAAACTAGGGAAAATTCCCTAGTACATAGACCTAATCGGAGTAACATATTTCCCGAGATAAAGTTTCATGAACTATGGAACTAATCCCTAGTTTAGGGATTTTATTTGGGGGGTCATATTCCCTTATTGTGTGCTCCCCCACCCAAAAACCCCTGTTTCCCACCATGTCCCCCAAACTTGTTGGCTATAAGAAGAAGAAGAGGTGGAGCCTTTGTGTCTTAAGATTTACCCCTAAACCTTACCACAAAGTATATCTAACCTAACATTATAGGTTTTCATTAAAACCTATAAGACTCTGACAAATCTTTTCCCCGGCCAAGTTTTAGGTGCTTTTTTCTGATGGAGATAGTGTTATTTTTAATGGAAATGGTACCATAATATTCGGTGATAATTTTTTTTTTTTTTTTAAACTGGGCTTGCGCAAAATAAAACTATCTCCGGTAATAATGGGCGAGAGTTTCGTGGTCGTTTACAAAGACACGAAAAAACTATTTTTCTTGCCTACAAATAGGTTTCTTGCTCTAATGGAATAGTTTTTATTTTGCGCCAAAAAAAAAAAATGAAAAAAATGCACCTTAACCTAACCTTAAGGTTTAATGAAACCTAACCTAACTGTAGGGTTTTAATGACCTAACCTAACCATATAGGTTTTAAATGAACCTACCTAACCTTAAACCGACAAAATATACATTTTTTAATCTTTTTTTTTTATGGGTTTGCGCAATAAACTTCATTAGAACAAGGAACGGTAAAACTTTGGAAGAAGTCCTTCACCCCTATCTTTTTTTCTCCCCCTATAGCCAAAACCCTGGGGAACTTGGCGGTAATACGGGGGTTTTTGGGTGTTGGAAGCAAATTAAGTGATTTATGGCTCCCCAAAAATCATCAAAGTCACTATATGTAAAAATCTAACCTAACCTAACCATTAACCCACAAAGTATACCTAACCTAACCTAACCTAACCTTAACCACAAGTTATACCTAACCTAACCTAACCTTAACCCAAAGTATACCTAACCTAACCTACCTTAACCACAAAGCATACCTAACGAACCTAACTTAACTTAACCGACAAGTATACCTAACCTAACCTTAACCCAAAGTATACCTAACCTAACCTTACCACAAAGTATACCTAACCTTAACCACAAAGTATACCTAACCTAACCCTAACTAACTTAACACAAAGTATACCTAACCGAAACTAACTTTAACCTTACCACAAAGTATACCTAACTCCTTAACCACAAAGTATACCTAAACCTTAACCACAAGTATACCTAACTACCTAACCTTAACCCAAAGTATACCTAACCTAACCCTTAAACAAACACAAAGTATAGCCTACCTAACCCTAACCACAAAGTATACATAACTAAACCTAACCTAACCTTAACCACAAAGTATTCCCTAACCTAACCTAACCTAAACCTAACTGACTTAGAATTTTTTAGGCACCTCATATTGCCATAGCGGTCCGGTGTGGGTTAACCAGGCTGGAGCGCACGCTGGACCTTTAACAGATGTGAATACAATAAGCATACAATACAGTGCGGTATTTCCTTTCAGTCAAAGCCGAAAGAGGAGCTCCAAAGTATTTCCCAAGCACCTATTGTAGGCCAGAAAAAATAGTCCGGTGTCTCTGAAACGACCGCGAAACTCCGTCCATTATAACCTTATCTCCATTAGAAAAAGAAACTATTGTAGCCAGGACAATAGTCGTTGTCTTTGAAAACGACCGGGGCGAAGTCCTCGTCCTTATAACCGGCAGTCCTTGACGTATTCTAGTCGCTATGGAAGGCGGCGCGGCGATCATCATGATCGGCCGCGCCCGCCTTCCATAGCCAACCACATGATCATCATGTGGTTGGCGATGGCCTGTCAGCATCTGCCTTTGCTCTTCGCCGATCATCCTCGGCATGGAAAATTTCCACCTCGCAGGACATAGGACTTTTTCCTTGCTTGAAAAGAGCTGGCCAAGGATGAAAGTCTTGTCCTTAAAAATATTATTTTTCCTCGGTCGATAGAGGGGCGAATACAATGTCAATGTTTGTGTCTTTTGACGGAACCGTTGCATATCTGGTACCATTATTCTTTATAGATGAATTCATTCGTTGTAGTCTTCAGCAATTATCATAGAAATATTAATCTTGTGTTGTTTTGATATTTTTATCCTTCTGATGACTCTTAGTAGATGATTTTCATGAAAATCCAAATTGGGACTCCTGCTAAAGGTAGCGCTCCGGCGCTTCAGTCCTAATCCGCCGTCCTAGGACGCGTCTTAGACTTTTCCTCGAACCTTAGGACGCAGGGTTAGACGAATCCTAGGACGGAATTCTAAAATCTTTATAGTATTGGCCCGCAGGGTGTTAAAAACATATAAAAAGCGTCTTCTCCATGTCGATTTTTTTTTTTTTTTTTTTTTTCACCACACGCCGACTGTTTTATTTAAAAGGGAGGCCGTGAAATAGGTAGTAATTAGTGACTTGAAAAATAGCGCCACGACTGCGATATGGCAACACCTGTGGGATAGCCCCGCTATACAGAATCCACTTGTAATCGTTGCAATAGCGCTGTTGTCAGGGATTGTAGCGCTATATAGGTAGGGCAGGGAGTGAAGGAGGATATACTGAAGGGAGTAGCCTAATAGCCTAATAGGTGTGTCATGGGGTACAAAAGGGAGGAAGTAAGGAAAGCAAGGCGGTTTTATAGTGCAATGTTTTCTGATAAGAGCGAGCGGAAGGGAGACGAGGTAACGTCATCGTGACGTCACGGTGACGTCACGATAACAAGACGCACATAGCAAAAACGTGAAGTGTGAACCGGGCCTTATGCGGGGTTCACACTACACGTATTTGCTACGTGCGCCTTGTCAACGTGACGTCACCGTGACGTCACTTCCTGCTTGTGTGACCTTGAAAGACGTGCGTCGCCAGGCTCCAAGATTCGAAGCTACCAAATCTTTTGGCGGGCTTTCTCCAGAATGCGGGAGCGGTGGTGCCACAATTTATAGAGCATTATACGTAACTAAGTTTTGCAATATCAAAATAATGCTGTTTCCAAGGTCTGATTTAAAATATATTTATTATCAGTGATTCTGGAAGACAATATTAATAATGGAAGACATACATGATGTGAAAATATTGTGCCCCGCTGCTTGAAGGTGGAACAGCGGCAATGCTGCTTGATTGTAAGCTCCACCAACACCACTACCTCTGGTGTATTTTCCTGCGTTATTTCTCGTGTTCTCTAGTTCTAACCCTCTCACGTGTCCCTCTTGTAGCTACACCATCCTTCCTACAGCATCACGCTACGCCACCAACACCCTCTACAGGCCGTGCAATAGGCAGTAATTATTAGTGAAAAATAGCGCCACGACTGCGATATGTGGCAACACCTGTGGCCCCCGCTATACAGAATCCACTTGTAACCTTTGCAATAGCCTGTTGTCAGGGATTGTAGCGCTATATAGGTAGGGCAGGGAGTGATCAGGGGGATATAGTGAAGGGAGTAATAGGTGTGTCATGGAGTACAAAAGAGAGGAAGTAAGGAAAGCAAGGTGGTTTTATACTGCAATGTTTTCTGATAAGAGCGAGCGGGAGTGACCAGTGAGACGAGGTAACGTCATCGTGACGTCACGGTGACGTCACGATAACAAGACGCACGTAGCAAAAACGTGAAGTGTGAACCGGGCCTAAGTGTTATCTACGTACGTATCTATGTATTTAAGTTATTGTTTTTCTTCTTTATGTTTTGGGACTGTTATTTATTCTATTTTAAGATTTTTAGCATGGTACGGGTGTCGTGTGAGCAGCATTCTGTTTACGAAGTGCAGTCCGCCTTTGTTTACTAACAAAATAAAACGGGAACTGCGCACGCGTTGAGGGGAATATTTACTAAAGGCGTTTTCTGCGGGGGAGCAAGAGAAATTTCGTTTGGCAAGCGTCATTTTTCTCTTGCAGTATCCCCGCAGAAAACGCTCGACCGTCGCTTGCTCCATGAGAAGGCGACTCGGCGGCTGAGATGTAAGCAAACAAAGATCAAATGACTATTTTGCAAAGGTGGGCATTCCGCAATTTTAGTCCGCAATTCCGCAACTTGCGGAATGGTAATTCGGTTGCGGAATTGCGCAATTACGGATGCCTGAAAATTGCGGAATTGCGAATTGCGGACCGCCAAAATTTTGAAATGCAATCGCAATAACTTGCAGAATGGGTAATTCGTTGCGGAATTGCGCAATAACGGATGCCTGAAAAAAAGGCAGAATTGCGGGTTGCGGACCACCAAAATTTTGAATCGCAATCGCAATAATTGTGACGGTCACCACCTTCAAAGTGTCAAGTGCCCGCGTGAACATAAGTTCCCACCAAAATTGTAGAGACTGACTCTGCCAACCTGACTAGACCAACACTGCCAACTGCCAACTTGCCAAGTGTAGCACAGTCACTCAGTCAGTGCGTGCTGGAACTTGGATTGAGAGCGTGTACGCTGGCCGTGTGTGTGATTAGTTTGCCAACCTCCACATGCTGAACCAGAAGAAGTGGGAGGAGGAGGAGGAGGAGGAGGAAGAGGAAGATTAGTAGATTAATTAGATTAGTGATTACTAGCCAGTAGACTGTGAAGTGTAAAAGTAAAGAAAAACACTAAAGAGACAGACTTAATTGTGAAGGACAAGTAACAAGTATAGACAGAAACAGAATAGGAATACAGAAGTATTAAACACTAATAAAGAGTCTAGAGACATTTTTGGTTTTAATTGCAGGTGTTTAAGAGTCTAGAGATGTTTAGAGTCTAGAGACAATTTTTGTTTTAATTGTAGGTGTCAAAATTAGTTTGCGGAATTGCGGAATTGCGATTGCGAAAAGGCCTATCTGAAAAAATATTGCGGAATTGCGATTGCGGACTGGTGTCAGGTCGGAATTGCGGAATTGCGATTGCGGAATTGGAAGAAAAAAATTGCGATGCCCACCTCTGCTATTTTGACCCTCTAGATATTTTCACACTGGGACGTATCCTATACCGTCATAGTCAGAAAAGTGTGCAGGTTCAGGAAGCGTGCTTAGAAATTTAATGTGATCATAAATAGCCGAGCAATGAGGTGATGAAGCCAATTTAAACAAGTGGGAGAAAATGTTTATGCACTGTTTTACTTAACCCTTGTTTTCGTATATTTGTACTTACATTACAGTAAATGTATACTATTGCGATGCAAAATTTCCTCAGAAAGCCGATATATTGGTCTCAGTGTTAAAAAAAAAGTAATTATAAGACCGAGGTTGGTCAGATTTAAGTACTGAACATTGGGAATATACAATCTATATGACTGCTTCATCACGCCAAAGCTCTCTTTTTCTTAGTGTTTTACTCCTACTGATGAAAACAAAAATAATATCGAAGTTGAACTCCAACTCAGAATTTTGTCTTCATTTTATTTTAATTTCATGTTTCGAAAGTTATCCTAAGCAATTACCGGAGCCTTTTGGTAGAGCACAGTGTCTCACATCTTATATTCATTAAACTCAAAATAAATTGAAAATTATCCTGTAAAATTTTAAGATCTCTTGGCTGGGCTTAGCCCCCAATGTTTCGAGATCCTAATACGCCTCTGTATTGCACAGTAGCCCTACCGTAGATAACACTAAATTCGCCAGGACAACGTTTTTTTCGATGTAGCTACAGACGTCTGTTGGCGTTAATACTTACATTTCTACATCCATGATTTCAGGACAGTTAGAAGGGGCTATCTGGAGAGAGTGTGTCATTTTGTGTCTTCATCTGTGTCATAATATTATGGCTATAAATGAACAAATTACCAAAATATCAACCGAGTGGCAACCTACACTAATTACATCGCCAGATCGCCAGCTAGTGTTTATGTTCTGAGTGTCCTGCCGTCGTCGTCGCCCGAAGAAAAAAAACGAGTAGCGAAATTTGAAACCGTATATACTTGCAGATACAAAGCATAAAACAACGTACGCTGAAACAGGGTAGATTATACAGTCATGATTATAAACTACTATGTATCATCTTCAGTGGCACATACATATCAGTAGTGATGCTATATAATTCGTCATATATATGGCGCCTGGCGACATTAGTGCAGGTGGCGACTAAACTGTTATCTACGGTAGTTATTCACTTGCGGAAATAAAAAAATATAGCACTTTTTTATATGGAAACTAGCAGAAAGGGTGCCCTCCGGGCACCTTTCTCCTAGCTCCTGCGGAGAGCTGTGGGCCTGCGGCCCAATGGGGGGCCTGCGGCCATGTTGTGTTATGTTGATACCTCTTAGCATTACCCAGCCAGAGGGACGGGGACCCGGGTACCCGCACGGTTTAACCGCTACAGCTGTTTTTAGGTTGTTTTTGCTTGCCACGCCCACCGGGGTCGGACACGCCCCTCAAAACATCTTCCATCCCCGCAAGTCGATCACGGCCAACAATTTTGGACTACAGTGTCACGTCTGTATCTCGCACGGTTTAGCAGCCACAGCCGTTTTTAGGTTGTTTTTGCTGGCCACGCCCACCAGGTCGGCCACGCCCATCGAAACATAGCCTATGTTCTCCGCTGGGTCATGAGGATTCCAAATATGTGCGGCAGTGGGGTTTTGGCCATCTGTAGCTGAGTCTATAACGAACATACGCCGTTTTTTAGGTTGTTTTTGCTGGCTACGCCCACCAAGGTCGGTCACGCCCATCGAAACATAGCCTAGTTCTCCGCTGGGTCATGAGGATTCCAAATATGTGCAGTATGTTTGGGTTTTGGCCATCTGTAGTCGAGTCTATAACGAACATACGCCGTTTTTAGGTTGTTTTTGCTGGCCACGCCCACCAGGGTCGGCCACGCCCATCAAAACATAGCCTATGTTCTCTGCTGGGTCATGAGGATTCCAAATATGTGCGGCATGTGGGGTTTTGGCCATCTGTAGCCGAGTCTATAACGAACATACGCCGTTTTTAGGTTGTTTTTGCTGGCCACGCCCACCAGGGTCGGCCACGCCCATCGAAACATAACCTATGTTCTCCGCTGGGTCATGAGGATTCCAAATATGTGCGGCATGTGGGGTTTTGGCCATCTGTAGCCGAGTCTATAACGAACATGCGCCGTTTTTAGGTTGTTTTTGCTGACCACGCCCACCAGGGTCGTCCACGCCATCAAACATAGCCTATGTTCTCCGCTGGGTCATGAGGATTCCAAATATGTGCGGCATGTGGAGTTTTGGCCATCTGTAGCCGAGTCTGTAACGAACATACAGACACACACAGACAGACAGACAGACACATTTTGAGATTTATATATATATATATTGAGAGTAAAACGGTGAGAGATAATGTATCAATAATCAAACTGAAGTTGATTAAATGAACACATGCCTCCTGAAGGAGAATACCATGCCATCACTATATGGCTCATATTCCTAGTCTATCGCAATTGCGATTACCACAATGTAAATACTACCGTCGCAATTGCGATCATCAAATACCACGATGGTATTCCTAGTCATCGAGAAGGGGCGGAGCTTAAATGTAGTGGGCAGGCCTGAGGCAAGATTATAAACCGATGCGGAACATGTAGCCTACATATATGGCAGAGGAAAATATTACAAAAATAGTCTCTTTACCGCAGCTATTACTATACAATGATGCTAAATTACATATATACGAATATAATCTGTAGTTTTTGGGGGTCTCACAGTCTTGTATCGATATATTTTAAATTATAATGTATCAACCGTGGGTGGCAAGCCTGAAATTATACGCTCTGGTCACAGCAGCGGTACAAATGATATTACATATACATGGATTTTGTGAGAAGGATACTTTCTTCTATCACCAAAAAGCTCCCCAGCAAACATTGTCATGACGGGCCGGCATCAAATTAGTGCCGGCAAATCACAAACGGCATATTGGCATTGAATCGGCAAACCGTAATGAAGTTATCGGCCTGGCTGCGGACCGACAACTTGTGCGTACATGTTTGCACCCCGGGCCTGTGTGGGTTACGTTACTTTTCTGTGTCAGATCTGTGTCGGCAAACCGTAACCAAACTATTGCCACTACTGAGCCACAAACGGGCCGACATAGCATCTATATCGTGCCATAAGCGGGCCAACACAGCAACTGCATCGTGCCACATGCAAGCCGATTTAGCATCCAAATAGTGCCATAAGCGGCCTACCACAGCAACTGAATCGTGCCACAAGCAGGCCGTTTTAGCATCCAAATAGTGCCACAAGCAGGCCGACTTAGCATTTGAATAGTGCCACAAGCAGGCCGACTTAGCATTTGAATATTTGCCACAAGTGGGCCAATATACAGCTGAATAGTGCCACAAGCAGGCCGATAAAGCAGCTGAATCGTTTTAAACACGTTTCTAATGCCGGTGTAGCACGCCGACTAGCTACCCTGCCACGACTGCGCACTTTATGACAGATGACATCACAGGAAAACATTGATCACGCCTCCTGGACCAGAACATTATCGTCAGATTCGCTTATTTTACCTAAATGTCTACAAACTTAACTCCAAACCTATCCAAAATTTTAAACCCAAACCTAAATGAAACCTAAACCAAACGTTAACTTAACCCAAATTTAACCATTTATTTTATATGATAATAGCAAGGTATATTAGGTTACTTAAGTTTGATTAGGTTAAATTTAAGTGAAGTTACCCAGCAAACATTGTCATGACGGGCCGGCATCAAATTAGTGCCGGCAAATCACAAACGGCATTTTGGCATTGAATCGGCAAACCGTAATAAAGTTATCGGCCTGGCTGCGGACCGACAACTTTGCGTTCATGTTTGCACCCCGGGCCTGTGCGGTTACGTTACGTTTCTGTGTCAGATCTGTGTCGGCAAACCGTAACCAAACTATTGCCACTACTGAGCCACAAACGGGCCGACATAGCATCTATATGTGCCATAAGCGGGCCAACACAGCAACTGCATCGTGCCACAAGCAAGCCGATTTAGCATCCAATAGTGCCAAAAGGGGCCTACACAGCAACTGAATCGTGCCACAAGCAGGCCGATTTAGCATCCAAATAGTGCCACAAGCGGGCCGACTTAGCTTTGAATAGTGCCACAAGCAGGCGACTTAAGCATTTGAATATGCCACAAGTGGGCCAATATAGCAGCTGAATAGTTCCCACAAGCAGGCCGATAAAGCAGCTGAATCGTTTTTACCGTTTCTAATCCCGTGTAGCACCCGACTGTTACCCTGCCACGACTGCGCACGTACGACAGTGACATCACACAGGAAACTTTGATCACGCCTCTGGACCAGAACATTATCGTCAGATTCGCTTATTTACCAAAATGTCTCAAAACTTAACTCAAAACCTATCCAAAATTAACCAAACCTAAATGAAACTAAACCAAAACGTTAATTAACCCAAATTTAACCATTTATTTTTATATGATAATAGCAAGGTATATTAGGTTACTTAAGTTTGATTAGGTTAAATTTAAGTGAAGTTAAGGCTTGGTTTAGATTGATTTAGGTTTGGTTGGGTTTTAAGATAGGTTGGGTTAAGTTTTGTTAGACTTATTTAGGTTAAATAAGCGAATCTGATGATAATGTTCTGGTCCTGGGGGCGTGGCCAATGTTTTCCTGTGAGACGTCATCTGCAGCGTGTGCGTAGTCGTGGCAGGGTAGCTTTTCCGGGCAGGGCAGCTAGTCGGCGCGCTACACCCCCCCACTTTTAATAAACCCACAGGTTTGTGAAGGGAATAACCTGTTCCCAGGATTGAATGGTTTCTCAACTTTACAGTATGAGCTAAGGACCAATAGGCCTATAGTGCAACAAAGAATAAAAATTACACTAATCCCTTCAAATTAAGCCATAATCATCAGTCTCGGCTGCAGTATATGTCTTTGCCTGTGGTTGAGGCAGTCTGGCACTGGCAGTCAGCAATCCAATTTACAATGTGTGCCCTAATACACCATCGGGGCCGATGTTTACAAGAATAAATACTGTAAATGAAACAAAAGTAATTGTGTATATAAATATAATTTTCATAAGAATATAATCACTGCATTGTTACAAAGTGGAAAAAAAGTCCAGATAAATGTGGTAAAATTTCTTTTAATGAACAGACAAATAACGAAATAAAAAACAAATAAATACATGAATGAATAATAAATAATTAAATAAATCAATAAATTATATACATTATATATAATATATATAATATATATATATATATAATATATATATATATATAATTATATATATATATATATATATATTATATATATATATATATAGATATATATATATATTTTAAATATTATAATATAAAAATTTTACCCATAACGTATAGTTATAACAGGGAAGACTTTTTATGGGAGCTGTCATCCTGCTCACGCACTATTCATGTACTATGTACTATATGTGACAAGTCATGAATTATTGAGATGCTGCAAATCTAAATGATGAACGCCAGAATAAAAATTGGATTAAGTATCGTCGATCGTCTGACCTCATAAGACATTATGGGAAATCTGACGTTAAACAGAAAGAAGAAGGAAAATGTAGCCTGAAAGTCTATCAATCTCTGAAAATTAGGTTAGGTTAGGTTAAGGAAAAAAGATTACCGAAATGCATCAGAAAATTATCAGGTTTACCTAAACCACTGAGAACTTACACAACCCGAAGGGGTTAAGTCTCAACCCATAGCAAATCTGATAAATAATAAAATTTCCCCACCATCTGTCAGATTGCAGGGGGCTGTCCTGTACAGCAGGCCACTGGTGTCCTCTTCTGTTTCATTAAAGATTACCATGTGCCATGTCCCATGTTGGGGCCTTCTTCACCACCAAAAAAGGCTTTGATCACAAGTTGCTCTGAAAAGAAAACTAAAAATTAGATTTTCATGATCCGATGCACTGTCATAAGTTTACATAACTCTTTACAGATTTCTTATATGTTCTATCGGCCCAAAAATTTTCACAAAAGAGATTGTTCACCTGCAATCACTTCAATTTCACCTTACAATACAATATAGACCACAATCAGTGGCGTACCGAGGATGGAGGCCATGCGGGCCCTGCCCCCCCCCCCTTTGCAAGAAAAAAATATAGCCAATAGATAGATAGATAGATAGATAGATAGAGAGAGAGAGAGAGAGAGAGAGAGAGGGGAGAGAGAGGAGAGAGAGAGGGGAGAGAGAGAGAAGGGGAGAGAGAGAGAGAGAAGAGAGAGAGAGAGAGAAGAGAGAGAGAGAGGAGAGAGAGAGATGAGAAGAGAGAGAGAGGAGAGAGAGAGAGAGAAAAGAAGATAGATAGATAATAGATAGATAATAAACAAAAAAAGACTTATTTAAAAAAAAAAAAAAAGTTTTTTTTTATGATTTCTTATATTTTTTTTTCTATATATTTTTATTTTTTTTATTTTCTATATATTGTATTTTTTTTATTTTTGGATTTTTTATTTTTTATATAATGTGATTTTTATACTTTATATATATATTTTGTCATATTATTTTTTTATTATTTTTTTGATTTTTATATATAAATATATTTTTTCTTATTTTATTTTATTATAATTTGTTTATATATATTTATTTTTTTGATATATTTTTGATTTTATATATATTTAATTTTTTTATTTTTTATTTTTTTATTTTTAAATTTTTTTCTTCATATTTTTTTATTTTATATATATATATATATATATTATATATATATATATATATATATATTATATATATATTATATATATTTGCCCCCCCCCTTTTCAATTTTTTGGGTACGCCACTGACCACAATACAATACCATATAAAAGACCACAATAAAAAGGGTGTTGGTGCAAATCATAATGGATGAAAAGCTGTGAAACTATTTTATGATTACTTAAACTAGTTGCATTGTACAAATCCTGTGAGTTGAGATATAAATGTTATTAGTAATCCTTATAGTATCCTAAACTTTGGTCATTTACGACATTTATTCTTTTTTTCTTACACCTAACACCTATTTCTGCACTTTCGGGGTGTCGCATAACTAAATTTACACTCTACCAAATCCATACGCGATGCATCTTTACCTAGAATTGAGATCAGGCACAGTGTGTAAAAAAAATACCCACTAATCTAACCAGGACATTGTTTGCGTAGCCTATCCTGAAGCAAGAGTAATGGGGAGATAAAATGCAAAATGAGGCATTTCCGATTTTTTTTTAAAAAAGACCATATTCTTAACACACCAGAATACATAGGAAAAGAAATTTTTTAACCACATACTCAATTAATGGTTGAAAGTACCAAATATCTTAAGAAATACTGCTAATGGTCAGATTTACAAGTTGAAGGCAGTTATAAAATACGTGCCTTGTTTAAAGTATTAAACTGCGTAGAACCGAGGCAGGTGTTGCTTCTTTAAATGAAGATGACAGTTAAAAGTAGTGACAGCATTTCTAAAAAAAACACTTTTTAGACGTTTTGACGGAAAAAAACACTCTCCATTTGTAAAAGTATCAAATAATAACCTAATGAAACTATTAAAATAAATTAATCTGACCCCTCAAACTAACCTAATTAGCCTTGCCCTTAAACTAACCTAACTTAGCCTTGCCCTTAAACTAACCTAACTTAGCCTTGCCCTTAAACTAACCTAACTTAGCCTTGCTCTTAAACTAAACCCAACTTAGCCTTGCCCTTAAAATAACCTAGCCTAAGAAACATTTTATGTTTGCACAACATTTAATTGCTACTTTCACACTCGTTCTCATCACTTTAAAAACTTTAACCTTTATTATGTTGGGCCCTTTTACAATTTTTATGATGATTATAACAGGATTGGTGGTTGCAAAGGTTGCAAACAGCCCTTTACAAGCAAACGCTTTTTGGGCAAAGGTGTGGGGAGAGAGGGAAAACACACATTTTATAGAAACAGTAGAAAGGTGAAAAAGACTTTAATCCAGACACAGTCATGTTCTAAATATTAGCCCAGTAGGGTCAGTACTGCTGTACCAAAGGGTACATCAGACACCCATTCATCACAATCACCAGTAAAACTGCAGTTTAGTATATCCTCTTTTACCAAAATTCTCCTGACATAACTGGGGGGCTGCGCCCCATTCAGACCCCCCCCCCGCTAGTTAAACTAACCTAGCCTGGGCATGATTACTTATCCTATTATAACCTCGCTGGGATCGCTGGGAGGGGGGGGGGGGGGGTTTCGCCCCTCCAGACCCCCCCCTGTGTTATATCTCATTTCCGTCGGGTTATAGGGATTAGAAATGCCCGCAAATTGTCAGTTCTATAACTTGAGGACGGTTATAACTCGTTTTGCCTTGTAATGCTTTTAAAATGCATTACAGTAGGGAAACCCCAAACACCAAGTAAAACATCTTCTCCACGTACAAGCCTTATTAATTAACTCCCTGAAGCGGTACAATTCTAGAGTCCTTTCCCGCCCTTATTAGCGGGGGGTTTTCCTCCAGACCTTCACAGATCACTTGTGATACCTTAAAACACGTAATTAAAAGTGGAGGAGAGCTGCCCCTTCACCCTCCCTCCCACCTAAACGACCCCCTTTAACCCCTCAAAAAAATACAATGGTAAATATTAATATTCTACCCTCACTATAACCTAACCTAACCTCAATATAACCTAGCCTAACCTCACTATAACCAAGCCACCTTACTAATAACCTCCTAGAGGGACCCAAAAAAATTAATTACACCTTACCTCAATATAACCTAACCTAGCCTGGTAGAATTCTAGTTCCCCCAATTAAGTCTCGCTAGGAGGTTATGGTAGGTTTGGTAAAGTTATAGTGAGGTTAGGTTAGTAAAATTATTTTGGGGATCCAGAGGATTTTGGGGGGGCCCGGGGGGTTGAAGGTGGCATCTTCCCTACTTTATATTTACGTGTTAGAGGTATCTGAAATGTCTGTTAAGGTCTGGAGAAAAAAAACACTAAAAAGGGCGGGAAAGGACTCTAGTATATATCTGAGGTAAAGGCAAAGTTCTGAGGCTTTTATAAGTCTTGTCTATATATTTGAGCATTTATCCTCTCTTAGTTGTCACCACCCTTTCCTACGTACCTTTTAAGTCTTTGTGAGTAGATGAAGTCGATCCTCAGCCTGAGAGGCCTATAAGAGCAGTAAATGTAGAGCTGCGGCCGCCCGGCCACTTCCACTGGTAATATTTTGAATATTGGCTTCGAGACAACGCCGTCACAACGGGCGCGAGTGGCCAACAGCTGGCTACGATTCAGCCACCTAATAATCAACAATTATCCTTAATCCGAGCTTTGAACCCTATTAATCCCTTTGGCCCCGGGCCCTTCATGTCACACCACTTAATATATTATCCTTGGGCCGAGTCAAGGAAGACTGTGTTGGGCCTGTACGAATTTATCAATAATTGGCCGATTTTACAGTTCCCACTGCAGGCCGACATCGGCTTCATCCGATTTGCCGAAAACCCGTTGCCCTGCCGCGGTGCCGATACGTACCCGGCACAAGCCGACACAGGCCCGCATAGCCCATGTTTGCTGGGTCAATACCTTTGATTTGCATTATTATATGTATTTATGAATCATATACATATCGCCTACCCCTTACATATACATGTATTTGGTATGTTGCTGTACAACTGCTCGCTTGTAACACTGCTCGATATGTAAACACTGCGACCAGCTGTTTTTTGTTAAATACATATCCCGGTCCCCAGCGTACGGCTTTTATGAATCAGCGTACGTGGTTATAATTTCTAGCGTTTGCCCATAATCTCCCCCTTTCCCCAAGCATGCTTGGGGACCTGCGGGAATGCGGGGTTTTCCGGTGGGGAGCAAATGATGCGTCGGACACTTGCGGAAAATTTACAAATTTAAGATTTAGGAGTTATGTAGGAGAGCCAGAAATCCTTAGGGCTAGGGAAATTTACCCAACCAGATTTAACCTAACCTCCAAGCAGGGGGCTCTGCCCCCCTCGACCCCCGGTAATCTACTTAACCAAAGCAAATTAAACCTAACATCCTAGCGTGGGGCTCTGCCCCCTTAGATCCCCCGATAATCTAACCTACCTTTCTAGCGATAATCACCCGATTATTATCTAACCTAACCTTCTAACGAGGGGGGGATTCCGCCCAACCTCGACCCCCCGGTAACCTAATAAAAGTTTACCCTACAAGGAGATATGAGAGAAGGAAAGAGGAATAGGAGTAAGGAAAAAATTGGAGGGATGAAGAGAGTCAGAAGAGGAATTGACGAGGAAAGAAATAAGGAATCAAAGAAGGGAGGGAATTCCTCCACTCACCCATTACCCTCAC
>JACEEZ010001758.1:22500-112500 GCA_016584305.1 Chionoecetes opilio
GTTAAGGGGAACAGTGAGACTGAAGTTACCAAATTTAGTAAATTATATTAGGATAACGATTTGAGCATTACATGTGCGTATCGTTAAGGGGTAACAGTGCGACTAAAAGTTACCAAAGATAGTAAATTATATTAGGATAAACGACTTGAGCATTTCGCGTGCGTATCGCTAGGAGGGAAGGAAGACTTAATATTAAGATAACTTATGAATGTACACCAGTTGGGAAGTGAGACAGTAAAGAGTTGAATATATTATAATTAGAAATATATTAACGAGTATCATTCAGTTTCCAACATACATATTTTTTTAAATCTTTTATTTTGTTCAAAAATATATATTTTTCCCACTTAATGTGGGTGGTGGCAGCGGAGTAACCCAGGACTGTAGAGTACACTCCCAAGGTGGGCACTACATAATGGTAACTAAGGTGTAGATGGTCAAAATGACCATTACATTTTGGTGGCAGCGGTGGGGGGATCCATTCGATGGTATCCGCGTACCCACGAGCCACTAACGCCTTGTTAGTTAGTTTTTTTTTTCAAGTGCCAGTTACCTAGTGATCACATACTGTACAGTATGGTGTGTATAGAGTACCGTTATGATTATGACTAGTTCGCTCAGACCGTGAAGGAAGTGATACTAAAAGTAACAGTAGGCCCCGGGGTTTCCCACATGCTAACATAGCGCTGATAAAGACATTAGTGAGGCCTGGGAAAAACCGAAAAACGGGTAGTGAAAGGGTGCAACATGAAACGCACAGCCCGACCCGCTGTTGAACATGAAAGTGAGTGGGTAGCGCGTATGCAGTGTGTTTAGGGATGTAGGATGCGTTTAAGGTAGTGTGGATGTGGGTGATGTGACCAAATACATCCACGGGTGGATGCAGTGTGGGAAAGATGCCGAGTGGAAGTGGATAGTGATGTTGTGGAAGTGGATGGATGATGAATGTGTGGATGGGGGCTTGTATGCCACACTTAACACTAATGTAGGGCAGGATGTCATGTAAAAGGTGCGGTGAGGTTAGGTTGCCGTACCTTACGGTTAGATTAACATTAGGATAGATGTAACAGCTCATGTAGAACTAGACGCCCTACAAGTAAGCAACTTTACGGGTTGTCGTGGGCAGATAATAGCCACCTTAGAAAAGTTGCGTTAGAGTGGAGTAATGGAGGAGGAATTTGTACACTAACACCATCTTGAGAGAGGAGGCCAGTGAAGAGATACGTGCTTATTATAATGACAGAAGTGTTAATATCTCGTGAGAGAGATTAATTTCAAACCCCTTTCTTAGTGAGAGAGAGAAAAAAGAGAGAGATGAAAGGGCCCCCAGAAAGAATGTAAAAGGTTAGAAATTTTTGCTTTTGAGGGTGCACACAGATTGCACTGAACACTAAACCCGCTAGGTTGTAGTTAGACCCAAGGATGTGCTTTGGGTCTGAGCTTCGCTCGTTGGGGTGATAGACGCAGGAGTATGTATGCCTCGCAAAGGAGGTGAGCCCTTTTCCCAAGTATTGAGGGTATGGAGTAAATCCAGTCGTGATTTCTCCTACGCACCTACGCCCCGGATTGGTGGGGTAAAAGAAAATAACCATTACAGACTAGAGGGACGAGGGCCAGTCGCGACTCTATAGGGGTTCGGCCTTACAAATAAGAGAAAAAATGAGAAGGTTCTCATTTTAAGGGAGTGAAGCATTACATTAAATACGTATTTCCCAAAAATGGTCAAATCTACCCCTTGGTGAGGGAAGTGATAAGTTAAGAATACATACTATTTCATTTTTTTGTAAATTTTTTGGAAGAATTGGAAAAAGCAGGATGAGAAATTTGTTTGTGAGTGATAAGAAAATCCTAAGAAAATTTATATGAAATTTTGTGTGATGTATATGAAATTTATTTTTTATTTTAGTTAGATATCAGGTAGGATGCTTGATGAAGGACTGAGGCATAAGGAAATTTTTTTTTTCGGGGGGGAAGAAGCTATGTAACGCGAGAAATTACATTAATAGGGGAAGAGATGAAATAACACATAAGTATCAATAAGCTAACGAGGAATTTTCCTCCACGCCTCATTCCTGAATCACTGGTTTTGGCTTATATTTAAGCCCGTGGTAGTTGAACGTATCGAAACGAAGTGAGAAGGGGAGCTGAACGTCGGGTTAGCATTTAGTAGCAGGACGGACTCCCGGTGGGTAAGCCCCCCTGGGAGGTGACCTTCCTCCCTTGTAAAGGTATGTTATAAATATATAGTTAGCTAGAGATGTAGGGTGATTATTGGTGATTCTTTTGTTGACCAGGACTAATGACGTGTATTACTTAGGGTCCCAAGGTAGGATGCTGTTGGCGGACCAGGGGGGCCCAAGCGCTCACAAATGAGCAGAGGGGGCAACCACAACAGTCACAGCCAGCCGTGTGAGGACAAGGAGAAAAGAAGGAAATTGAAAAATAAGTGAGAGGGAAACAGTTGGAAGTGGGAGACTACGTATACATTATTTTAGGATAACGACTTGAGCATTACATGTGCGTATCGTTAAGGGGTAACAGTGAGACTGAAGTTACCAAAATTAGTAAATTATATTAGGATAACGACTTGGCATTACATGTGCGTATCGTTAAGGGGGAACAGTGCGACTGAAGTTACCAAAGATAGTAAATTATATTAGGATAACGACTTGAGATTTCGCGTGCGTATCGCTAGGAGGGAAGGAAGACTTAATATTAAGATAACTTATGAATGTACACCAGTTGGGAAGTGAGACAGAAAAGAGTTAAATTTATATTATAATTAGAAATATTTTAAACGAGTTATCATTCAGTTTCCAACATACATATTTTCTTAAATCTTTTATTTTTGTTCAATAATATATATTTTTCCCACTTAATGTGGGTGGTGGCAGCGGAGTAACCAGGACTGTAGAGTACACTCCCAAGGTGGGCACTACATAATGGTAACTAAGGTGTAGATGGTCAAAATGACCATTACATAGGTACACGTAGCCTACATACGTACAGGTCCATGAAAGCATTAAACATCCTCGACGCACATCGTGAAATGGCTGTGTAGCAAATAGATATTCAAATAACAGTTTCATAGCGCCCTAAACATTTCAGTTTAATATCAAGTCCATCTATAGAGTTATAAAAAAATGCTAGGCCATTCTAAGAGCTCAAAACAATTAGATATCGATGTGTAATACAGACAATCACGCTACTACTCTTTGCTGTGCCTTCAATAATGTCAACCTTAACGATATTCCTTCAGCCTCTGTAAGAGGTAATGAAGTGTACGACACTTTTACTCTCGGCAACATCAAGAAAGAGCTTTGGCAGCGCTACAATCGTATTTTGTGATGGCAAGCAGGGGCGGAGCTTAAATAAATATAATTTTACTCCGGAAGGACACTACAAAATACGCCTTGCTAGTCTACCGTAGTATATATGCATATATTTTTCTTGAATTACTCGAATATAATCCACCTTGAAGGCTTGCAGCTGGTATATATTGACTATCATGAATATTCAACAAATATTTGTGGGTAAAATTTGTGGTTATTCCATCAAAATTTGTGGGTATTTTGTGGTTAAACGGGACTGTATTTGTGGGAAGCGCCTGCGACGAAACTGGCAAGTCCAGTCCAGGTCGTCGTCACGTCAACATCAACGTGCAAAGGTGAGGTAGTTTGAGTTAGTTTTCAGGGCCCATACTTATAAAGATTTAGGATTCGTCCTAGGATTCGTCCTAACCCTGCGTCCTAAGGTTCGAGGAAAGTCTAAGACGCGTCCTAAGACGGCGGCTTAGGACGAAGCGCTGAGCGCTACATTTAGCAAGAGTCCAATTTGGTTTTCATGAAATATCACTACAAAGGGTCTTTCAGAAAGGTATAAAAATATCAAAAAAACACAAGATTAATATTTCTATGATAATTGCTGAAGACTACAACAAATGAATTCATCTATAAGAATAATTGTACCAGATATGCAACGTTCCGTTCAAAAGACACAAGCATTGACATTGTCTTCGCTCTATCGACGAGAAAAATAATATTTTTCAGGACAAGACTTTCATCCTTGGCCAGCTCTTTCAAGAAGGAAAAAAATGTTCCTATGTCCTGCGAGGGGAATTTTCCATGCCGAGTTTGATCGGCGAAGAGATACGTCAAGGACTGCCGGTTATAATGGACGAGGACTTCGCGTCGTTTTCAAAGACACCGACTATTTTTTCCTGGCCTACAATAGGTTCTTTTTTCTAATGGAGATAGGGTTAAAATGGACGAGAGTTTCGCGGTCGTTTTCAGAGACCCCGACTATTTTTCTTGGCCTACAATAGGTGCTTGGGAAATACTTTGGAGCTCCTCCTTCCGGCTTTGACTGAAATGAACTATCGCACTGTATGTATGCTTATTTTTACTTCACATCTGTAAAGGTTCCAGCGTGCGCTCAGCCTTTGGTTTAACCCACAGGGCCCCGCTATGAAATATGAGGTGCCTAAAAAAAATTAAGTCCAGTTAAGTTAGGTTAGGTTGGGAATACTTTGTGGTTAAGTTAGGTTAGGTTAGGTTAGGTATACTTTGTGGTTAAGGTTTGGGTTTAGGTTAGGTATACTTTGTGGTTAAGGTTAGGTATACTTTGGGTTAAGGTTAGGTTAGGTTTAGGTTAGGTATACTTTGTGGTTAAGGTTAGGTATACTTTGTGGTTAAGGTTAGGTTAGGTATACTTTGTGGTTAAGGTTAAGTTAGGTTCGGTTAGGTATATTTTTGTGGTTAAGGTTAGGTTGGGTTAGGTATACTTTTGTGGTTAAGGTTAGGTTAGGTTGGGTATACTTTTTTGGTTAAGGTTAGGTTAGGTTAGGTTAGGTATACTTTGTGGTTAAGGTTAGGTTGGGTTAGATTTTTACATATAGTGACTTTGATGATTTTTTGGGACCAGAAATCACTTATATTTGCTTCCCCCCCAAAAAAACCCCGTATTCCCGCCAGTTCCCAGGCTTGTTGGCTATAGGGGGAAGAAAAAAAAAAGATAGGGGTGAAGGACTTTTTCCCAAAGTTTTACCGTTCCTTGTTCTAATGAAGTTTTATTTTGCGCAAACCCATAAAAAAAAGATTAAAAAAATGTATACTTTGTGGTTAAGGTTAGGTTAGGTTTCATTAAAACCTATATGGTTAGGTTAGGTTCATTAAAACCCTTACAGTTAGGTTGGGTTTCATTAAAACCAAAGGTAGGTAAGTTTAATTTTTTTCATTTTTTTTTTTTTTTTTTTTTTTTTTTTTTTTTTTTTTTTTTTTTTTTTTTTTTTTTTGCGCAAAAAAAAAAACTATTCCCATTAGAGCAAGCACCTATTGTAGGCCAAAAAAAAAATAGTCGGTGTCTCTGTAAACGACCGCGAAACTCTCGCCCATTATTCCCGGAGATATTTTTATTTTGCGCAAGCCCAGTTTAAAAACAAAACAAAATTATCACCGAATATTATGGCACCATTTCCATTAAAAACACTATCTCCATCAGAAAAAGCACTAAAACTTGGCCGGGAAAGATTTGCAGAGTCTTATAGGTTTTAATGAAACCTATAATGTTAGGTTAGATATACTTTGGGGTTTTAAGGTTGGGGGTTTAAATCTTAAGAACAAAGGCTCCCCCCTCTATCTTCTTCTTATAGCCAACAAGCTTGGGGCCCATGGTGGGAAAACCGGAGTTTTGGGTGGGGGAGCACACACATAAGGGAAATAGGCCCCCCCAAAAAACCCCTAAACTAGGGATATTCCCTAAGTTCATGAATTTTAAATCGGGGAAATATTACCCCGATTAATTTCTATGTACTAGGGAAATTTCCTAGTTTAGGGATTTTTTTTGTGGAGTCATATTTCCCTTATGAGTGTGCTCCTTTTGTGGGGAGCACAAAATATAAGGGAAATATTTCCCCGATAAAGTCCATGAACTAGGGAAAATTTCCTAGTTTAAGGATTTTTTTTTTGGGGGCCATATTTCCCTTATGTGTGTGCTCCCCCACCCAAAAACCCAGGTTTCCACCATTCCCCAAGCTTGTGGCCATAAGAAGAAGATAGGAGATTGAGCCTCTATTCTAAAGATGACAAAAATCTACAGACCTAACCCAGCACCCCTCTTCGAGCCCCTTGTGCTGTGCCTAACCTAACCCAACGTAACCTAACCTAACCCAACCTAACCTGACCTGCCCTAACCCCAACCTAAAGGCCGTGTCACACAGACACTTTTTCCGGCATCTTTTGGTATTTTGCTACCAAAAGATGCCCGTAGTGGTGGCAAAAATATGCGCGTTCGGCACACGGCGTTTCGGCTACGAGCATCTTCTACTGGCATCTTCCGGGACCCGCAACCAAAAAATAAATAATATAACATTATGGATCGCTGAAATTTAATATCGGCCATGTAGACAAGTAAGGATCGGCACTCATTAAAATATAAACAGATGTCTTAAAGACAGTAAGTTATAATACGTAGAGCCAACATTTGTGTCAGCTTAGCGTGGAGACCTTGTTTTTAAGATTTTCCAGGTTAGTTTGGGTTCATTAAAACCTAAAAGGTTAGGTTAGGTTTCCCTTAAAAACCTACAAGACCCTGACTAATTTCTCCCGGCCCAAATTTTAAGTGCTTTTCTGAGGAGATTTCAGTGTTTTAAGGAAAACGGTACCATAAAAATTTGGTGATTTTTTTTTTTTTTTTAACTTTGGGCTTTCGCAAAATAAAACTAAACTCCATTAGAAAATGCACCTATTGAAGACCAGGGAAAAAAAAAAGTCGGTGTCTGAAAACGACCGCAAAGTCATCGTCCATATTACCAAATTGCTGAGTTTGGTTAGGTTAGATTAGGTTATGTTAAGGTTTGGTTTAGGTTTTTGTTAAGCTTAGGGTTAGATTTGGATTAGGTTATGTTGATTATTTAGGTTAAAAAAAACAATCTATTAGAAAAATTAGGATGAGGTACGAGCTAGACTGCAACGAATGGATGACAGCAATTAGAGAGAACTGCAACTCCGAAATGCCAGTGGTCGCTGGCAGTTTAACTCACAATTTGGTGAAAAGTTGGTAACTTGAAAGAAAAATATGGGCTTATTCCACTGCACTTAAAACACAAAAATATAATTTTAAGAACGATTTTCTTCTATAGGGATATTGTATAGAAGCCTGATTCTGTAAAACAGTATTTAACCAAATAAAACCCAAATAGGTTATAGTTGAGGAGGCGAGGTAAATGTTACTCTATGATATTATACAGTCAATAACGTATGTTTAGAAGTTATCTATACCTAGGCAGTCATATGTTCCTGTTATTATTGTGTATCATCAGATAGAAAGCCTGGAAGTGCAATGAGTCGACGCGTGAAGTAGCAAGTTTTGATTCAATCTCCCGCCACAACTCCCCGCCCACCACTCCCCGCCGCCCGGCGTGTCGCTCCAAATTTTAACCTACATTGTCGCAGCAACAAGCCGATTTCGGGATTCTTTATTCTTCGTTTTTCCAAGGCATTGCTTATTGTATTTTGACAAGCGTTTGCCAGACGCAGCGTACTGTCTTAGAAAACAGTGTGGGAAAATCGCCCAAATTTACATGCCACAATATACATGTAAAAAATATTTAAGCTTTGCTACTCGAGGAGAGTAATTTGCATTTAAATTGCTATCTTAGAACGTTCAATCGTAATGCATGTCATGCATACACTTACTAGAACAACAGAAGAACGTTCTTTTTTGTATTCAGATGCGGTGGCATCAATATTTATCGCGAAATTGATTTTTGAAAAATATTAGTCGCGGAGGGAAAACACAGTAGACCAACCTTTGAGTTAAAACTGCCAGCGACCACTGGCATTTCTCGAGTTTCAGTTCTCTCCAATTGGGCAAGCAAGGTTTGGAAATGGAATATGTATGGGAAGTGGATGAAAGACTCAGTAAAGTGGAAAGATGGACAGGGAACGGGAATGTTTGTGACAGGAGTGATGAGACATGGGAGTATGGCTGTATGCAAAAAGGAAAAATAGAGTGGAAGAGAAAGGGAAAGAAGAATGGCTGAGGGGAATGAGTGAGAAATCACTACTGGAATGGTACAGGAGAAAGGACCAGCCACGGTTGAAAGGTTCTATGATGGGGGCTATGGAGGGGACCCACTCTTCAGAGCCAGGACAAAGTCGCTGGAGGTAAATAGTGTTTTGTACAGATGGAGAATGATGGCAGCAAGGTGTGTGTGATGTGTGTGACAGGAGTGGATGAAACCGTGGAGCACTTGATGCTGGAATGTGAACGGTATGAGTATGCTTTGAACAAAGATGTTGGAGGGATGGTAGGAGAGGTCGGAGTGGAAGAATGGAGAGAGATGAGACACAGGAGTGTGGAGATGGAGTACCTGCTGGGGTTGTGTGCTGAGTGGAGGAGTGACAGTCGTCGTGATTGAGAGTGTAAAAGAATTCTTGGAGAATTCTTGGAGAGCACGTAGGAAGAGAGCATGAGAGGGCAGGGGGCCCCCCAGTGATGGGGGACCCCGTATGAATGTGATGCAGAGAGAGGAAGGAGGGGAAAAAGAAATCCCTAGTTTTGCTTCCCATTTGCTTCCCCTCCCAACAGATTACGTGTGTTGGAGAACGCCGGACCAAAGGCTTCACTGACAGCATCCGCTGGGTGACTCCCAAATCAAGATCAAGATCAAGTCTGTCAGAAGGTCACTTGCCACCTGTTGCATTGGACCGCACAGTGCACCAGCTGAGCCAGCAGACGGGAGAACAGCTGTGCGAACTGAGAAGTCAGTTATTATTCATTAACTCATTAAATTCGCACCTGCGAATGATAACGAGATAATTGAACTCATTTTACAGCCACATTAAATCATCAATGATTATAAAGTTAATAACATAATAGTTTTTGATAGTTTTCAGGTAATCATGTTATATGTTTGTGAAGCGGTACGTGTCATGTTCCCAGTCTAATTGCTGTCTCTGTTTATTTGATTATCACTGAAAACTACAGACTAGTACTAGAGCACTGAAATACTTGAACAGACAACCCAGACCTCTCGGAAGCTATGTTTCACACACAGGTAATCTGTATAATTCCAGAAAAACACATCTCACTACGAAGGACGGTAAAATTTTAGTCCTTTCCTGCCCTTATTTAGTGTTTTTTTATCGGCAGACCTTCATATATCCCTTCAGATACCTCTAAAACTTAATTATTAAATGGGGGAGAGACGCTTCAACCCCCCTCCCCCCTAAATTACCCCCGCCCTGGACCCCAAAAAATAATATTACTAACCTGACTTCACTATAACCTAGCATAACCTTACCAATAACCTCCTAGCGAGACCTAAGGGCAAGAAAGAACTATAATTTTACCAGGTTAGGTTACGTTAGGTTTGGTTATATTGAGGTTAGGTTAGTAATTTTTTATATTTGTTTGTCTCTCCCCCACTTTATATTTACGTTTTAGAGGTATCTGCAGGGATCTGTGAAGGTCTAGAGGAAAAAAGCCCTCTAATAAGGGCGGGAAAGGACACTTATAATTTTACCCCGAATTCACTTTGGTGGACGAAACTTATTTTTTTCTGGGGAGTTTTGATGTGTTATGGATTAATCTGCTAATCGTTTCGGCTAATATTTAGAAAATGACTGTGTATTGATTCAAGTATTTTCCCACCTTTCTACTGTTTCTATAGGTCAGAACGAGTGTGAAAGTAACAATGAAATGTTGGGTAAAATTCTGGAGTTCTTTCCCGCTCTTATTAGTGGGGTTTTTTTTTCCAGACCTTCACAGATCTCTTCAGAATCAGATACCTCTAAAACGTAATTATAAAGTGGGGAAGAGGTGACCCCTTCAACTCCCACTCCCCCCCTAAACGACCCCCTGTATCCCTTAAAAATACATTTTCTTTTATATTACTTATCTAACCTCACTATAACCTCACTAATAACCTCCGAGCGAGATCCCCCCCAAAAGTATTACTAACCTAACTAACCTCAATATTATTGCCTCTTCCATTTGCGACATTTCATGAACCAGTTCACGGAACCCAAGAATTCAGGCATTCCATTTGCGCACGAAAACCTAGGTCCGAGGCGACCCGCGTAGTGACTCAGCATAACCCGTGAACTTTCTCTACCCACATCCATTGGTGGGTAGAATTTTCAGTTCATCCAGTTCATAACAGAGAATGGCATGGCAGAAAGTTAAATAAACAGCCCTGGGAAGAGTTAACAAGTTTTGTTAACGAAGGAGACTAAGTGGAAGAGGACCTATGAAGCATATATAAGATCACAGGAGATACATATCAGTTGCTGAGGAATATAAGAATGGCATTCAAATATCTGGATGAAGAGATGATCAAGAAATTGATAACATCTCTGATTCGACCAAGGTTGGAATATGCGGCAGTGATTTGGTCACCACATAAAAAGAAGGATATAAGGAAGATTGAGAGAATACAAAGAGCAGCCACAAAAATGGCTCCAAGCCTGAGAGATTTAACATATGAAAAAAGACTTTCAAGACTAAAACTCCCAACACTTGAGAAAAGAAGAGAAAGGGGAGATTTTATAGCAGTGTATAGAGCATCAATGGGTCTGGAAAAAATTGATAGAAATGATCTGTTTGTGTGGGACGACAGAAGTACAAGAGGTCATGAGAAGAAATTGAAAAGGACAACATGCAAGAGGGATATAAAAAAATACAGCTTCCCGTATAGAAGCATAGAAGCCTGGAACAACCTTGATGCAAAAGTGATTAATGCAAGAAGTATTCAGGACTTCAAAGGCAAGCTGGATAATAGTAGATTTGGAGACGGGACAGTACGAGCATAGCTCTTTTCCTGTATGTTACAACTAGGTAAACACAACTAGGTAAATACACACACACAAAAAAAATGTACGAAGCAGCGCGAAACTCGGGGAGATAATGCGCGAAAGTCGGGATGGTAAGAATTTAGGACTCTGCGCGAAACTCGCGGATCGCAAAACTCGCATAGCGTGAAACTCGGGAGGGTAGTGTATAATGCAAAAGAGTGTAAAGTATTTGAGATTTGTAAGAGTTCAAAGAGGATGAGATGTAGTTACAAAATGGAAAGAGAGAGACAATCACTAAAGCCACTGAAGAGAAGGACCTTAGAGTAATAACTGAAGATGACTTATTACCTGAAAAAAACATATCAGTACAATTATTTGGTGCAACATACACTCTCCTAATGAACATTGTAATGGCTTTTGTCTCTATTAATGAGGACATGATTTTGGCCATGATTCTCCCTAGATTAGAGTAACCTGTGGTAGTATGGTCTACACAAAAGCAAAAAGATACAGAGAAGAACGAGAGAATACAAAGTGCGACCACGAAGATTGTTCTCAATTTGTCGGATATGACATAACAAGGAGTGATTGGAGAAATTTAAGTTTTTGTCATTAGAGGAAAGAAGAGAAAGAGGAGTCTTGATATCAATGTAAAAAGTTATGTCAGGATTGGAGAGAATGGAGAAAGAAGATATTTATGTCAGGATAAAGGTAAGGTCAGGTCAAGGCAGGAAGGCGCCACAATAGGACATGGAAAGAAGGTGAAGACAACAAGGTGCTTGAAGGGCATTATTAAGAAGTACAGTTTCCTTTATCAGTGCATTGACATAGTGAATAACCTGGACAATTTAAAAGTAAATGTCGAAGAGTGTTCATGATTTTATAGCTTTGAGTGATCAAATGCAATATAGAGACAGGATCACTCAAATATAACTCATTTCACGTATATCTTAACTAGGAAAGTACAACTAGGTAAATACTGCTTTCTAGCTTCTTTATGTTAATTTGCAACAGAGAGATCAGGTTGTAGAGATAGATATACACAAATGTCGTGCTTGAACATTATGAATTTGTTAGAATAAAGTTTAAGGTTACTGACAACATTTGCTTTACTTGCATTTTTTTCTAGAGCAGTATGTACTGTAGTTAATAACAAAAGTACAGATACTTTTACTTGCATCAGTTCTAGCAGTGTCAGAGGTGATACCGCATTATGTACTCTTTACACCTGCCTCAACTTCTTTATATGTAGATGTGACAAAGACAATAACAGATTTTTGGTTTTCATTAAAAGACTAATTTTCCTTTTGTTTATAGGTTCATGTGCATCATAGGTAGATGAATATAATATGCATGATGTACAAACTGTCTTTAATGCTTCTTTCCTGTGTTCATGCTTGAATTTAGCCCACAGACTTGAAAGTTAAAAAATGTGAATTCTACCATTGAAAATATCTCTTTTTGCATCCATCTTAAACTAATGATTTTGTTTTGTTTTATGTGTGAAAATAGAACATTGTACTGTAAGGCGAGGAAAATCTCCATGAAAATAATTGTTTGGTGGTGTGCAGTTCCTGGCAATGAAGCACCTTACATTGGACGAAGTGATCAATATCACTGGACAGTTCGGGCGCAGCCAGAAAATATACTATTTTGGTCTTTCACTCCTGCAGTTCTTCCTAGCTCCACATATGCTGCTTAATATTTTCACTGGTAGGTACAGTGTAGCACCATCAATGATGTGGTTGGTCTGACTTTGGGAGCTGAAGGTGGTGGGTAAAATATTGCTTCCTGTGATAAAACAAATTCACATGATATTATCCATGCACGCATTCCTTGATTTATGCTCTCCTCTCAGTCTTCTTTCACATCTTGTAGTTATCTCCTCTTATCTTACCGATGATTTCATGTTCTTACTTGGATTAGTCATATTATTATGATTTCCATTATTGCCAATCTATAATGTACTATACCCAAAGGTGGGCACCAAACCGTTAATCCGTTAATCGTTAATTAACGAAGTTAACATTCGTTAACAATTTAACTTAACCCTTGCACGTCACCATTGTCATTCACTTTTTGTTGTCCCGCGTAAACCCATTGTCACGCGCGGGAAAAAAGTTGTACTTCCACCGCGTCTAGAAACTAAACTATCAAAGGCATCGAGTTCAATTATGTTTAGTTTTTAAGCTAAGATCATTTCCTATATCATACAATGTTAAAAAAAATACGCTAGCATGAAAATAACTTACAAAACCTAGAGTTAGAAGTGAAAACAAAAAAATAATAACACGCGGCAAAAAATAATATGCTAAAAATCAACTTATCATCATTGAAGATTTTTCTACATTCCATGACATAGCTGAATAAATTTCCTTTCCAATGAAGTATAATATATTGTAATTCGCTCAAAAATAAAGCCATACAACGAAGTGAAAGATAGCGTAGGTTTTTTTTTAATAAATATATTGTATAATAATATTATACAATATTATATTATACAAAATATATTTTAATATAATATATTGTAATTCGCTCCAACAGTCAAGTGAATCTCACGTCAACCGCGCGCTTTTTAAGATTTTTGATAAATATTTTAAAATATTATTTTTGGATGACGCTCAAAGACGTCATTTGTACGTGAAAGGGTTTGGTTAACTTTGGAAATCATTATCGGACTAATTAACTTCCGTTACATTTAACTTCCGTTAACTCAAGTCCGCTAACCGGGAGCAAGTGTTGGTGGACTTGTTCATCAAGTTCAACACAGCCATCCCCTCCAGTGGAGCATTTGTTCTCTATGGGCAAGGACGTCTTGAGGGCCAAGAGATCATCCCTGTCTGATGAAAACTTTGACATGCTACTTTTCATGAAGGGCAACATGCATCTCATGAACAAAATGGAGAACGAGAAGAAGAGGAAAAATTAAATTATGTATATATCGTGTTTATCAAATATTTTTTTTTATTCTTTCGGCCACTTTATCAATATTTTTTCTATAGTTTAATATTAATATTGTGTTTCATTTAATTTTTTTCTTCACCCTTTTCTAGCTCTAAAAGCCTTTAAAAACCTAAAACAGGACCAAAACTATGAAATCAGCCTTTTTTAGGTTTTTAAAAAAGTTAAAACTATAAAATCTGCCTTTTTTTTTTTTAACTCTAAAGCAAAAAAAACCGATAGTTTTTGGGTTCTAAAGCCCTTAAAAAACCCATAAAGGCTGATTTTATAGTTTTGGCACTTTTCAAAGGTGTTTTTAGGTGGTTTTAGAGCAAACACAGATTTTTTGTTTTTTTTCTAGAATAAAAATTAACGTTAACGGTTTATCGATAAGTTCCGTTACATTTTTAAAGAATTAACTGATTAACGGTTATCGAAGTTCATATTTTGGATAACGGATTAACGGGTAACGAAGTTAACTTTTTGATTAACGGCGCCCACCACTGTGTATACCTATATGTTATGTTTAAAAAAAATACATCATTTTTATTTTACCAGACTATCCTTTTTTCTTCATTTTATAATTGTTTTGTGTTGTATTTCTTCCACTTAGTCACTCTTTGATTCTCAGGCCAAATATTTACCATATTTTTCTTAAATGCTTAACCCTTTTTTCTTTATGTTGAAATTATCTTCAGTTCAGTTCAGTGTTCAGTTCTCCTCGCGCCTAGGTAGTGAGCGGACGTCCTCCCAGCTCTCTGTTGTTGACGTTGTGTTTGGATTTTAGGATGGCCACGTCATTGGAGTTCAGTGAGGGTGTTTTGATTGTTGGGAGTGGAAAGGAAGTGGAGGTGGTGAACGAGTCTCAGGTGGTTTCGAGTGTGGTGGAGGTTGAAATATGTTTTGCAAACATACATTAAACATTAATGTACATTAAACATTAAACATGCATTGCAGGAGTGTCAAAAGTAGAAGTGCTGAGGTTATTCTAAAGCTATATTTGACTCTAGTTAGACCTCACCTAGACTATGCGGTTCAGTTTTGGTCTCTGTATTACAGAATGGATATAGCCTTGTTAGAATCAGTGAAGAGAAGGATGACCAAAATGATACAGGGGATGCATATCGTTAGTTATGAGAGGAGATTGAAGCTATTAAAATTACACTCACTCGAGAGGCATAGAGTAAAGGGCGATCTGATAGAAGTTTTTAAGTGGTTAAAGGGATACAATAAAGGAGAGGTAGGAAAAGTTCTTTCGGCTTGTAATCAGGGTAGAACAAGAAGTAACTTATTCAAATGGGAAAAGCGTAGATTTAAAAAGAAATAGGGAAAAACTGGTTCACAAATAAGGTGGTAAATGATTGGAATGGACTAAGTTGTCAGGTAGTTAGTCAATAGGGAGCTTTAAAAGGAGGCTAGATAATTTCATGGATGGGGATGAAAGGTAGGTAGTGTTAAGTATCAGGAACTACCTCGTGTAGGTCTCGCTGCCTCGTGTGGCTTCCTTATTTTCTTTGTTATTTTGTTCTAATGCTGCTTTACTTCCACTCAGTCACTCGTTTGCTTCCACTCAATTCACAGCCCAGAAATATGCCACATTTTTCCTAAAGGCTTAAATTTGTAGCACTAATCCACTTAGCTGGTACCACATACGGTTCTTTTATTTTATTTTAACTGATTGAAATTTCTTTGTTGCAGTTAATTCTGTGTTTTTTTCCATGATATTTAATATTTTGTGGATTGCAGGACAGCGCAGCACTCTCACATTTGCCATGTTTGGATTTAGCGCATTTGAATATAGTGACAGGGTTTGATTGTGTCTACAGTTCTGATTTGGCAAATAGACGCTCACATTTGTTGTGTGTAATGTAAATTTCGCATAATTTGATGAAAACATTTCCATTTGTAATTGTAATATATGGTGAGGTTATCTTTTGTGAGTGCATTAAATCAGACACTTAACACAAATTTTAAGATACACAAGCTTAAGAGTGTGTACATTAAAGCCTCAGAATTTGCAGTTTCAAGATTACCTAGATCGACCTAAACGTGATCCTAACCATGAGAGGAAGTAGATAGGTCTGCAAAAAAACACTGACTTGGTGTTGACTTGTTATGACTGATGCGTGAGGAGGGTGGGGGTAAAGTTTGGCATATGGCGCAGGCTTTTGCTTGTAGGCGGCCTGCAAAAAAACTGCACTCATTGAGAGGAAAACTGCATTCATGATGAGGAGCAGAGGGACCGGAGGGGTTGGGAACGTGATGGGGGTTAGGCGTGTTATCCCACCAGCCGCTACGGAATATGATGGGTACTAGCTTGCCTCTGAGGTGAGCATGGCTTCCATTGTGATATGAAATCTATGTGCCTCCCTTCCTCTATATATTAGATAAGCTTTTCTTACCTCTTTATTCATATTCTGTATATTGCTTTTGTGTCAATAAATACTCCCTTTCATTTGTGTTTTGTGAACAAAAACTCAACTTCGAGTACACAAATGGAAAGAGTAAAAGGTTGTTATATTAGTTCATCTGTTATAAATAATCTTCAATTGCTTACACCCTTCTGCAGTGTTGTTTTTCTTGCTACCATACGCAAGGTTACATTTCTTTTTAACCGGATAATGTATACCCTTCTCACTCCCAGTCAACGATCTGCCTCATTTCTATGCCTGTTTTGGGTTTCTTCCTTATGCTAAAGGTTCCCAGTATAAATTCTTTTAAATTTTTCTTTTCTTTTAAACAGAGTAGTGGTCTGTTTCCTTCTGATTGCTTACCCTCCTTTGAAAAACTCAGGAATAGAGAATTAGAGTCACTTCAAAACGTGAATTAGCCTTTTATCCTTGGAGCTCTGATTTGGAATGCACTTTTTTACATCATCTTACTACTAGAATTTAATTTGAATAGAAAAAACATGTATCTTTGCTTGATACCCAATATGCAGAAAAAAGAAGAAAAAAAAAATGGATTACTTTCCTGCTCTGTTTAAGAAATGATATTGAGATGAGAATCACAGTGACAACATTTTCTTGCCATTTGACAATCTTATCCATATACGTTGAAGATTTTTCATTATTGGACATGGACAAGGTTGACGTTCAGTATTGCACTACATACATGTATTATCATCATCACAGTAGCTTCCAAGAGTAAACTCATTGTGGATCATATTTATCATCATGGAGATTTCTCATCAAGTAGAAAAGAACATTATTGTTGTGCGTTGGGATGTGGCAACCTTGTCGTCCACTACACTGGCCTAGGCCACTAATGCAGTCAACCTTGGTAGTTAACAACCATACAGTCAGTCCCGAGACACTGAGCCTAGGTGTATATGTATTTCCTTCGTGTCGTAGGGGGTGATTTAAAGTGACTAAGGGGTATGGGTTAGAAGTTGGCCTCCATGTAGTGCTTCGTCATATGAAAACAGAGAGCAGAAGGGTACCAATAAAAGTATAGACAAGAAAGATACTGAAATGGGGATGCCTGAATCTGCATGGATGTAACCATCATTAAAAGATATGTGAGATAAATGACATGGTACATATAAGGGACCTGGATGTAATGCCTCTCAGTGAAACGGTCAGGAATACGGGTAGGGTGCTGCACCAGCTGCTCCAGGTCTTGGAGGATAGAAAAGTTGTAGGCTTGTTCACCAGGTTGGTCAGTGAAAGAAGATGATAGCCAAAGCTGGTGGTGAACATTGAAATTGAAGTCCCCAAGAATGGAAATTTCAGCTAAAGGAAAATGAGATGAGATGTGCTCCACTTTTGATGTTAAATAGTCGAAGAATTTTACATAGTCAGAGGAGTTAGGTGAAAGATATACAGCACAGATAAATTTAGTAAGAGAGTGACATTGAAGTCGAAGCCAGATGGTAGAAAATTCGGAAGATTCAAGGCCGTGGGCACGAGAGCAAGTGATGTCATTGCGCACATATACGCAACAGCCAGCTTTGGATTTAAAATGAGAATAGAGACAGTAAGAGGAGACAGAAAAAGGTCTGCTGTCAGTGCTCACAGACAACTGAGTTTCGGTGAGGAAAAGAAGATGAGGTTTAGAGGAGGAGAGATGAAGTTCAACAGAGAGAAAATTAGATCTAAGGCTGCGAATGTTGCAGAAGTTTAAGGAGAGAAGGCTAGAAGAAGTATCAAGACACCTTGAGTCGACATCTTGAAGACTGTCCGACCTGGGGATATTTCTGGTCCCCTCCCCAGTTAGGGACTCAGAGGCAGGGCGATTTACAGGCATAATAAAATTTTTAGTGAAGATAGTGTAGGGATGTAAGTGCATGTAGTGTAATGTGAGTAGTAAGAGGAATTGTCTTTAGAGTGCAGGCTGCAGCTACTCTCTTGTGTATCTGAGACACTAAGGGATATGGAAAGAGAGAACACGAGATACTTCAATGATAAGTCTGCAGCACCCCCTCAACTCCCGTAAGTACCTCCCCGGGAGTATTTCACCATGGCGGCAGGTGTCTGACTGCCTACTCCCTAGAAAGGCAAGCCGTCTAGGGTACTACTTCCGATCTGGTAACGCCTTCGAGCATCCAGCCCCAGGAAAGCTATTTGGAAGAGCACTAATTGAAAGTTATTCCAAAAACTGAGTGTCAGATAGAAGATAAACATGGATTCAGGAGGGGGCGAGGCTGTGTGGTCTTATGTGTTAAGGGTTAAAGATATGGAAAAAATACCTAGGAAATTTAATAGTTATGTAGTACACACAATCCTCGATTTCCCGGATATCGGATTTGCCGGACAAAATCCGAGGTCCGGGGACATGTCAAGAGTCCCGGATTTTTTTATATTTAAATATTTTTTTTTAATTTATTATTATTTTTTTTTTTACGTTGAAATTCGGTCCGAGCGTATCCTTTCACCCCTGGTCAGTGTCCGCGCCTCCTGCCAGGTGGCAGCATGCTCAGCGGTCGTATTGTTTACATTTGGGCACACGACACTCACGCTTCACCTGCACCGCCTCCGTCAGTCCCCTGACCCCGACTACCCCTGGTGCAGGAACATCTCTGAGACTATTGAACACTTTCTGCTGCCTCCCGCCAGGTGGCAGCATGCTCAGCGGTCGTATTGTTTACATTTGGGCACACGACACTCACGCTTCACCTGCACCGCCTCCGTTAGTCCCCTGACCCCCACTGCCCCTGGTGCAGGAACATCTCTTGAGACTATTGAACACTTTCTGCTGCCTCCCGCCAGGTGGCAGCATGCTCAGCGGTCGTATTGTTTACATTTGGGCACACGACACTCACGCTTCACCTGCACCGCCTCCGTCAGTCCCCTGACCCCCACTGCCCCTGGTGCAGGAACATCTCTTGAGACTATTGAACACTTTCTGCTGCCTCCCGCCAGGTGGCAGCATGGTCAGCGGACGTAAAAGTCCGCGGCGGGGTAGTTGATATTGGCGGTTGCCGGACAGTAAATACTAGAGTAGGATAAACGTCCAGGGGTGGGTAATGGCCTCGGACTGTTGCGATTCCCGGACTTTTGCGGTTCCCGGACCAGTGCTCCCCCCTATTAGTCCGGGAAAACGAGGGTTGTGTGTATATGTAGCACTTACGGACTTGCTTCAGTTTTTATAAATTCAAATTCTAAAGAATTTATAAACCTTTTGTAGAATTTATGACATAAGGTTTGAAAATTTTCATTGCATAATTTTGTATACGTATTTAAGATCTGTAATTTGTAAATTATATTTAATATTTTTTGTGGGCGAACTGTTCTATGTTTGTGCCACTTCACATGTCTGGGAAAAGGCTTTGTAAAAAAGAAAAATAGTGCTGTGATGAAGTGATATGCACAATGACAAATGTATTTCCTGAAGAAAAAAAAATCCTTATTTTTTTAACAAGGTAATGTGTCTAGAAATCTGAATAAAATTGTCGTGAGAAGTGATTGCACTAATGCAGGCTACTGCTTCATTTACTGGTATCAAACACTAGATTTGTACTCATGATGTAGCCAAAAATTTACATTGTTCATTCATATGCACTGTATGAAAAATCTTTATGCTATAGAATTTGAAGTTATAATTAATAATTGTACTTTGTGGCTATTTAAAGCTTGATTTTGCCTTATAATTAACACACATTGAAAAGTTCAAATGATCTACTTCATATTTGTATGCTTAAAACATGCTTTGATATGATTTTTGTATATGTTGTGCTTTGTCTGATTTCAGGTAGATTCCAAATCTGTAAACATTAATGCATCTCAAGTCTGATCAGATGAACCAATTTCTACCTTGTTATGATAACTAATTTTTGTTTCTCTCAACAGGACTGGAGCCAACATTCCACTGTTTCCCAAGAGATGAAAGTGCAAAGTCTGGTTCCACACTCAGTAGAAATGAGTCTCTCCTCAATCAGTGCATTGACAATAATGCACATAATTGTAGAATTGTATATACATCACAGTACAAATCCTTTGCTGTTGAGGTAAGTGTACAATTTTTATTTGTTGTTTTGTAAAAGATCTTTGATAAGATGCTTAAAGAGATTGCCTGATATGTATGTGGATCACCACATAGTATGAGTGGATCACTCCCAGACATGAGATGCATATTCCATACATGAACGGATAAGGCACCTGTACAGAGCAAGCATAAACTGCTAAGAGCCTCTTGAAGCAGTGGCTTAGCGGGCGGCCACTAAGAGCCTCTTGTGAGCGCGATTTTCAAATTTGTCCCAAAAATATCCTGGGTGTTGTACAATATGAAAAATATAACCCACTACAAATTCATACATTGAAACATTTAAAGAATATACAGTATACCCTTTCTATAATGAATGGTTTGGGGGGGATGGGTCATCCGATATATCCGATAATCCGTTATATCCGAAGAAGTAGAATTTAAGGTATAAGGTATGTTTAAGGCATATATGTAGTCAAACCAGCCTATCTTGAGCCCTTTGGTAGGGTTGTGGGATTCCTGCATTGTTGTCACGTTCACCGCTAACAGGCTGATGACGACTTCTTGCATACTGTTAGCTGTTACGTTAACTATTTTAAAATTATATATTTTTATAATACAGCTGCATGGTTTTATGAATGGCTTGCGATTTGAGGGTAAAACAGCGACTCAGTATACCTTCCATTACACTTGGCAATGTACATAGCTCGTGTGACAATGCCGCCTGAGTGCCAACCCGGTCATTCATAATTTCATGGTCATTCATCCGCCGTGGAAGGTTCCCCCGCATCGCACTCTTGTGCTCTGCACAGCCAAGCAAAAGGAGTTATTTACAACGTAAATATATACGTAGACTATATTGAGAGCGAGAGCGAGGGAGAGAGATGAGGAGAGTGGCGGCCTGGCTGAGGTAGTAGCGGGGCAATATGACAGCAATGCGGGAATCACATAACCCAGCAACCCGGCCGGCTGCCGACTGGATTTCTCTGGAATATAACGGATTAAATCCGTTATATTTGGGAGAAATCCTGCAGCCATTGGCCATCCATTATATCCGATATCCATTATATTCAGGTCCATTATAGGGAGGGTTTACTGTATACTCTTTTATACCAAGAAATTTCTATTAGCATTCTATTGGGAACACAAAGAGAAACAAACGCATAAACAAAGCAACTAGCTGACTTTTCTTAGTGACAGTGGGGTACAACACACTGTCTCCATGACAATGAGGTCACCATCCAATCACCTCCCCCTTCCCGTCCGTTCTCCCCTACCACCTCACCTACCTCTTGCTGTGGTAGGCTGAGTTGCCATTCGCGCCAATAAATAACTTCGGAGTGCGAGTATGTGGAAGTGCAGAGTAGTAGAGCAGAAATACTTGGGGAATAGGTGCACTGTACTATTTATAAAAGGATGAAATATGTTTTAGTGTTATTCTTTTTTATGAGTAAGTTTTTACAAACTTAGCTGCACCAGGCAGTATGTTTCTGAAACCTGTCCCGCAGTTTATTGGTTAAACTTGGCACTATCTTAGTTGCTGCTCTCTGTATTCTTTCAATCTTTCTTATATCTTTCTTTATATACTTTGGCCAAACAACTGCTGCATATTCCAACCTAGGGTGAATCATTGATACAATCGGCTTTTTCATCGTCGCTTCATCCAAATAGGCAAATGCCAGCCTAATATTTCTGAAGAGGTTATATGTCTCTCTGATGATCTTATTTATGTGTCTTTCTGGTGAAAGGTCGTCTTTAGGTATTACCACCAGGTCTATTTCTTCTTTTGTTTTTCTAATCCACTCGTGTACCATTCAGTAATTCCACGTTTGTCTCCTTTTACTCATACCAAATTTCATTGCATTACATTAAACTCCATTTCCTACCTTCGACCTCAGACTGATATCTTATCAAGATTCATTAGTAGCTGTTCACAATCTTCCTCCTTTTTCAATTTCTTAGCAACTTGTCATCATCTGCAAATAAACTTACATAGCTATCTATTTCTTCCACCATATCATTTATAGTCTATGAACATCACTGGTGCCAGCACTGACCCTTGAGAAACTCCACTTATTACTCTGCACCACTCTGATTGTTGATCCTTTATGACTGTTAACATCTCCCTATTCCTCAAGTTATCTTTTATCCATTTCAGCAAAGAACCTTTCACACCTCCTTTGTGTACAAGTTTCCATAATCTTCTGTGTGTTGGTACCTTTTCAAAAGCTTTTTTCAAGTCTTGGATGTTGCAATCGACCCATCCATCTCTCTCTTGCATTTCATCAATCACTCGTGAGTAAAAACTTAGTACACTAAGTCCCACATAGAACGAAAAATTGGTCGATAAACGAGGTCGTTCTATGTGAATTTGCTCTATGTGAAACACATAACCTATGGTAAAAATAGATATTGGTCGATCGGTCCTCCCGTCCGTACCCGTACAATTATAGTCATTCACACCGATGCATACCAAAACATATATAAACTAGGAGGGGGGGGGGGGGCACTCAGTAGAGCGCATACCTCCGCCTGAATATTTCATCAATTGGTTGCTATGGCAACAGTTGTGATTATATATATATATATATGCACTCAGTATGAGCGCATACCTCCGGCCGAATATTTCATCAATTGGTTGCCATGGCAACAGTTGTCAATAGATTTCATTCAAAATTAAACTAGTTCTTCCTTATACCAAATAGACTTGGTATACTGAGTTTGGTCCAAATCTATTAGTAACTTTTCGAGAAATCCTGTACACTAACAAACAGACAGACAGACAGACAGACAGGCAGACAGACAGACAGACAGACAGACAGACAGGCAGACAGACAGACAGACAGACAGACAGACAGACAGATCAGGGTGAAAACATAACCCCTCCAACTTCGTTGGCGGAGGTAATGATAAGTTATGCGTAGAAATGATGAAATAGGCATAGTGTTGCTTACCTTAAATCTAATATGGATTGTGTACAGGGGGCGAGGGGTTCCGAGGCATCATGGAGGTCACTAATCATCACATCGGTTGGAGCTCGCACGCTCACAGCTGATAACTTGTAAACAAACCCACAACAACGAAAGTGTAATGTCGAATGAAAGCCATCGTTGAATTACGATAACTGACGATATTGTGAATGGATCACAACATATATCCATCACATGAATGTATTTTTTGGTAATAATGGATGAGAACTGCGCGGTCACTACCGCCATTCCACACCTCATGCTACCCTTACCCCACCTCCGTGGCGACACGATGCCGCCATGCCCCACATCATCCCATGCCAGGGACACACAATCTTTGTTCTGTACCATATTTTGGCGCTGTATATGAGAACTCCTCGGATTTGCCCTACTTTGATGGCAGAATCGTTCCATATGATCACATTAGTTCCTAACAAAAAATTTGGAATAATTACGAGCGAGCACGTCCTCGGTGGATACGGGATTTTTCTCACTTAAGCGGCCGACCCGACCGACTGTCACACTTTTCAGGAGCTTATCTTTGGAATCCCGCTTCCGATTGACAAGCAGTCTTCGCCATCTGATAGCCCCATTCAATCCCTATTCGCACCTACAGACAAATTTCCTTGCTATCGGGTTTCTACGGGCTCGCTCGTCCTTCGCCGATTAAGGCGTCTTACTGGTATTTTAGGTCGTTCGTTCTATAAGGGAAACGTTATATGCGAACATGTACTATGTGGGACCCTAGTGTATGAGGAAAGCTGTACTTCTTTATGTTGTTCAGGCATTGCCCCTTTCCTAATTTTTTTGTGTGTCTTGTGTATTGACCTTCTCTTTGTTTCTGAGTCAGAAGTCTCTCATTGTCTGTTTCTTCCATCTTAGTTATCAGTTTAAAAATTGTTATAAAGTCTCCTCTTTCTCTTCTCTGCTCAAGTGTTGGTAACTTTATTTCCTTCAACCTTTCCTCATAATTGGGACACCGTCCCGATGGTCCAATGGATAGTGCGCTGGCCTTCCATTCTGTGGTAGTCGGTTCGAATTCTCACTGCTCACGGGGATTTTTCACTAACAAATTTGAGCAGATACTATCCCCCTTGAGCAAGGGGATGGGGGTGTGTGGTGTGTGGTGTGGCTGTGGAATGTGCTCCAAGCTCGCACTGGGAGGGTGAAACTGGCGATCGCGAGCCAGCTCGTGTGGACAAGACCATGGGTGAAAAAGAATGTTCTTCTAGCTCTGGTACCATCTTTGTTGCCATTCGCTGTATCCTCTCCAACTTTTTCACATGCTTCTTTTTATATGGGGACCATACAATGGCCGCATATTCCATTTTTGGTCGAATCATTGTAGTAATTATCTTTCTCATCATATTTTTGTTCATGTAATGGAATGCCACTCTAATATTCTTCAACATCCTGTATGTATCTCCAAATATTTTATTTATACGTTTTTCTGGTTGAAGGTTATTCTGCATTATCACTCCCAGGTCCTTTTCTTCATGAACCTTTGTAATTACTTAATTTCCCATTTTTATGGCCATTTATATCTCTTTGCTTTTTCCAATTTCCATCACATGACACTTATTCACATTATATTCCATTTCCCATCTTTTACACACACATGTGAGTGTGTGTATATTCATCTAGTTATTTATCTAATTGTAATTTACAGGAAAATTGCTTGGCTCGTACTGTCCCGTCTCCAAAACTAGTATTATCCTGCTTGGCCTTGAAGTCATGAATATTCCTGGCATGTATTACCTCCTTATCCAGGCTATTCCACAGTTCAATGTGTGGTGACCCTCTCTGTGAGAGCTCATATATGGTTTGTATCATGCCATGGGAGGTGGTGAACAGGCATAAGGTATAGAAAAAAAAAATGTTAATGTGTTTTGTCTTGTCCACAGTGGAACTTGATATGCAGTGAGAAGTACAAAGTGGCTTTGGTGCAGGCGATATGGATGTTTGGGGTGATGAGTGGAGCATTGGTGCTTGGGGGGCTGGCAGATATCATAGGGCGTCTGAAGACCCTCATGCTGGCACTTCTTGGTACCATAGCTTTTGAAGGATTTAGTGCCTTTGCTCCCACATACACCATCATGGTAATCCTTAGGTAAGTGATGCAGCCCTATGGCTTTTGTTTTAGTCAACTATACTTGCACTTATTATAGCTTTCAATAGAGCTAATGTAAAGACTTTGCTAAATTGGTCAATGGATTTGATACTATTTGGAAGAGCAGAAGCGAAAGGTGAAGTATACTAAAAGTCATATGATGGTTTATAGAAGAAAAGGTAGCAAGGATAACTTTGGTTTCACTTAAGATCGAAGCTGAAGCAGTTGTTGAAGATGATAAACAATAAGTGTATCATTATATTTTGTATTTATGAATTCATGAATTGAGTCACATGATACTCAATACTTATTCTTTTCACAATCATTCATTAACTGTTTTCACATAAAAAATAGACGTTTTTTTTTTAATCCGTTAATATTTAAGAATGTTATACCATAGTGATTACATATACTTTCAGGTGTATTGAAAGGCTTTCAGCTATCCACCCTCATGCTCTTAAGGTCCCTCTTACAACATTTAGGCAATATGTAATGTATAAGTTACAGAAAAAATATTGAAAGTGCATACATACAGGGAGGTCCCGAAGATACGAGCAGTTAGGTTCCACCTGGCATACTCGTAAAGCAAAATCTCGTATAACAAAACACATAACTAATGGTAAAATATAGGTTTGGTTCCAGGACCCCATCAATTAAAAAAAAAAAAAATAATAATAATGTTTTTCAAGCTAAAATAAACTATAGCAAACACAGCAAACACACAGCGTCTATATTACCCACACTGTACTACCTATTCTGTAGAAAAAGCATTCTGAAAGAGAAAATAGCACACAAAATAACATAACTGCACATTAATTAAACATAAAGCATGCACAACAAGCAAAAAAGACGTTGTAATGTAGGGGACGCCGCGTGATACAAGAGAAGGTAGTGTAGCGGTCCCAAGGTTGGGGCCGCACACCTGCTAATTACCCCTATAGGTCAGGCCGCGCCATATGCTTAATTACCCTTCAGGTCACGCCTTGCTAGGGGTGACCTGACTGGGGTCAACCAAATCCCCCTTTGTCCAGCCCAGGAGTGGTAGGGCGCACATTTTGAACTTGATAATTTTACTCACCCCAGTTTGAATGTCGTATCATTGGATTTTCGATCTCGTATATTGAAAATAGACCCTAATTTACACATCTCGTATCATCGGATTCTCGTATACCGAATGCTCGTATAACGGGACCTCCCTGTATAGTTAATAAATATTTTTTTAAATCTGGTTATCAGAGACAGCAGTTAAAGTGTAGCAGGTGTTAAAGTGTAAAATATGAAACAATTGTTAAAGATATGATTTTCTGGAAAAAAGATCAGCATGACTATACATCACAAAAATATTTGATGAGTAGTTGTGTGAGTGCCCAGGCATCACACACAACAGTTGCTTTGGGCTATAGAATATTCTCCTACAAAGCAAATATTCATTAACCTAGATCAAGACCGATGTAATGTAGCGCCTGATGTATATTCCTAAAAAAGGACTTTGAACAATGCTTCCAACAGTGGATGTTGTACACAATTGCTGTCACAGTTGGTTGGGAGAAGTGTGTCAACTCAGAAGGGGCCTTTTTGGACTTAATAGCTAAGCTAATTTTTGTTTCCTGACCTAAAATCGAATATTTTGTATCAGACCTTGTATTGGTTGTTACTGTAGGATGGGAAATTATGGGATCGACATGTGTAGGATGCGTGACTTTACTGTAATTGGTTATGAACACATATGATTTGACATTTTCCACATGTCTTTTAACATTTTTTTGTCTTAAATCATCACACATTGCTTCATAGCATGATTAATATATAATAGGGATGAACACTATATAAATGATCAAACTCAACTTGGAATTGAAAATTATGAATATGGGTAACTCTAGTCTATGGTATGCTGCCTGCACTCTCTGAGTGCTCTGGTGGTGTGCCACCCATTCCACCACCGCCAGTATTTTCCTCACCAGGTGTGGTTGTCATTATGTAGTCACAAATGATCAGCCAAACATGAAAATCAAATACTAAACATCACTTACTCTAAGGCTGTGGTCACTATTAGACTGACTGACTGCAGTGTAATGTAAACAGGTCATTTGGTGCCAAATGACTTGATAGTCCTGCCAAATGTGAACGTTTATTAGCCAAATCAGAACTGTGGACACAATCCAACCCTGTAGCCAAATTTTTGTTTGACAATGCTGAACTTGTCAAATGTGAGAGAGCACTATACTTAGAGAGAGAGAGGCTAGTACCTCCTGGATCCTGGCCTGGATCTTCAAACACACTGTACTGCATGATTTGTTTCACATGAATTGAATTTTGGTGGAAATAATGTTGCCACATCACTGCATATTCACATAATGCCATTGCTTAGGAAGATAAGGCTTTGGTGTATAATAATGTTTATATATTTTTTTTTCTCTATCTGCAGCATTGTTGTATTTTTATGAGAATTATAAATTTATAATCTCAATTTCAGGTACCTTGGAGGTGTGTGCTGCTCACTGATCATTGTGGCAAGCTTTGTCCTCTCTCAAGAGCTTGTTGGTATCGAATGGAGAAGTTTTTGTGGAATCTTCTTGGGCATGTTTTTTGCTCTGGGTATTGGACTCTTTTCTGCTGTGGCAGCTGCAGTGGATGATTGGAGAACCCTCACGCTCATATGCTCAGTCTATGGTATTGCATTACTCACCTTACCATTGTAAGTATGAATAGTTGAGTAAATTATGATGATTTGTACACAGTAATTACTGTATTTTACTGCTTATAAGACACACTTTTTCCCATAAAAAATACCCTGAAAACTACTCTTGCGTCTTCCAAGACGAATGTTGTAGGAGGTTAGCTTAGGTAGCTATTCGATTCAGCCTCTTATATGATGTAACCTCAGTATTTACCTGTTACAAGTATTTTGAATACCATAAGACATTCAAATCAACTAATCTGTCCTCACGCTGTGATGTTTATTTACTACGGTACTGGCGGGAGCCTTTCCGCCTCAGCAGAATTGCACCAACCATCGTCTGCTAGTGTTGGTGTATCATTTACCACCAGGCTGTCACACATATCACAAGCTCTTTTCAGTCCTGGAAATTATCACATACAAGCTAGAAGTTGTACAATACGCCAAAGAATATGGGAACAGACCAGCAGAAAGACACTTCGGACCAAAGCCTACCGAGAAAATCGGTAGATTTTACTACCGCCTATCGGTAGAAATATATATTATTTTTCTTCGAAATTTCCTTCCAAATCAGGGTGCGTCTTCCAAGATGCAGCGTCTTATAAGCCGTAAAATATGGTGTTTGTGCAGATATACAAGGCGTGATAGCCGTAAAACTTGGTAGCTTGATACCGAGGGTTGAGCTACATTTCAGGGTAGGTGGTGGTTTTCCGTGAAAGACATGGTTAGTGTCTGGAAGTGAAAAGCTCGGTGTTACGAGTTAGAATCCCGCCAGGTGCCACAATCTTTCGGCAATCGTTGAGTGGCCGAAGAACACCCACATGCTGCCCATTAACTCTACACTCGACAGCGAGTGCATAGGACACAGGCTGCGGCATGAGCTTCTAATCACAGGTGCCACTTTAAAAATCCTGCCTGCACCACCACGGGTGAGAGCCAACCATCACGGCCCTCATGTGAGCCTCTTGGGCCTACCATCCTACCCCTGGAGCTCACTACCAACAGACGTTATAGGCCGAAATGTACAAAAAAGAAGAAAAAAAGAAAAAAAAGGGATGTGTGATAGCTGTAAAATGCGATAGCGTGATGCGCTATAGCCGAGGGTTGAGGTACATTTAGGTATGCGTGATAGCCATAAAACGTGATAGCCGAGGGTTGAGTGTATATCAAGCATCCATCTCCTGAAACTCATGCCCTTTATATTTCTGCCCGTAATCATGCCAAATCTTTACTTCAACTTACCAAAAACTCTTTCATTCATTGAAAATGTCAAAATCTTTCTGAATCAAATTCCTCTCGTGACTTCTGGCATCTAGCTAATAACATCTCTAATAATTTTTCTTCTTCATCTTTTCCTCCTATGCTTCACCCAGATGGCTCCACAGCCGTCTCATCTACTTCTAAAGCAGAACTCTTCGCTCAAACCTTTGCTCAAAATTCCACTCTGGTTGATGAAGGGCTTGTTCCTCCTTCTCCTCCACCCTCTGACTATATTATGCCTGTCATTAAGATCCTTCGGAATGATGTTTTCTTTGCCCTTTCTGGCCTAGATCCTCGGAAGGCTTACGGTCCTGACGGAGTCCCTCCTATTGTTCTCAAAAACTGCTTCTGTGCTTGCACCTTGCCTGGTCAAACTTTTCCATCTTTGTCTATCTACTTCCACCTTTCCTTCTTGCTGGAAGTTTGCTCACATCCAACCTGTTCCTAAGAAGGGTGACCGTTCTAATCCTTCAAACTAGCGTCCTATAGCTTTGACTTCCTGCCTTTCTAAAGTTTTTGAATCTATACTTAATAAGAAGATTCTTAAGCATCTATCTGCTTACAATCTTCTATCTGATCGTCAGTACGGTTTCCGTAAAGGGCGATCTTCTAGCTTTCCTAACTGAATCTTGGTCATCCTCCTTTAGGGGTTTCGGTGAAACTTTTGCTGTTGCCCTTGACATATCAAAAGCTTTTGATAGAGTCTGGCACAAATCTTTAATTTCCAAACTACCCTCATTCGGTTTCTATCCTTCTCTCTGTACTTTCATCTTAAGTTTCCTTTCAAACCGTTCTATTGCAGTTACTGTAGACGGACATTGTTCTTCTCCCAAATCTATCAATAGTGGTGTTCCCCAGGGTTCTGTCCTATCACCCACTCTCTTTCTATTATTCATTAATGATCTTCTAAGTCTAACTCAAAGCCCTATCCACTCCTACGCTGATGATTCTACCCTGCATTTTTCAACGTCGTTTATTAGACGTCCAACTCAACAGGAACTAAGTGATTCACGGAGAGATGCCACCGAGCGCCTAACTTCTGATCTTTCTATAATTTCTGATTGGGGAAAAGCAAACCTTGTTTAGTTCAATGCCTCAAAAACCCAATTTCTTCACCTATCTACTCGACAAAACCTACCAGATAACTATCCCCTCTTCTTCAATGACACTCAACTGTCTCCTTCTACAATGAACATTCTAGGACTATCCTTTACTAAAAATCTGAACTGGAAATCTCACATCTCATCTCTTGCTAAAACAGCTTCTAAGAAGTAAGGTGTCCTGTGGCATCTGCGTCCTTTTTTTTCTCCCTCCCAATTGCTTGCACTCTACAGGGGCCTTATCCGCCCATGTATGGAGTATGTCTCACATGTTTGGGGAGGATCCACTCATACAGCTCTCCTAAACAGGGTTGAGTCAAAAGCTTTTCGTCTCATCAACTCCTCTCCTCTGACTGACTGTCTTCAATCTTTAAATCACCGCCGCAATGTTGCTTCTCTTGCTCTCTTCTACCGTTATTTTCATGCTCACTGCTCTTCTGAACTTGCTAACTGCATGCCTCCCCCGGCCTCACTGCACAAGACTTTCAACTCATTCTCATCCCTATTCTGTCCATCTTCCTAATGCAAGAGTTAATCAGTATCTTTACTCTTTCATCCCTTTCACTGGTAAACTCTGGAACTCTCTTCCTGTTTCTATTTTTCCCCTTTCCTATGACTTAAATCTTTTCAAAAGAAGAGTAACAAGACGCCTCCCGAATTAAATTGGCTCACCCCTCTTTTTTATTTTATTCTCTTACTGTCTTCTTTATAGGGACTGGCAACTAAGCGGGCTCTGTGTTATCCATTTTTGTTGTGCCCTTGTCCAGTTCTTTGTGATGTAAAAAAAAAAAAAAATATATATATATATATATATTATATATATATATATATATATATATATATATATAATATATATATATATATATATATATATATAATATATATATATATATATATATATATATATATACACACAACCCTCGTTTTCCCGGACCTCCATTTCCCGGATATCGGATTTGCCGGACAAAATCCGAGGTCCGGGGATATGTCAGAGTCCCGCACAAATGCCTGGTCCAGTCCGTAAATCGACAAAGTTGTCCGGCGGTCCGAGCGTCTACTGTCACCCCTGGTCAGTGTCCGCACCTCCCGCCAGGTGGCAGCATGCTCAGCGGTCGTATTGTTTACATTTGGGCACATGACACTCACAGTTCACCTGCACCGCCTCCGTCAGTCCCCTGACCCCCACTGCCCCTGGTGCAGGAACGTCTCTGAGACTGTTGAACACTTTCTGCTGTATCCCTTCTTCTTCTTGTGACCTTTGTCGCTTAGTATCGCTTCATAGGTCCTCTTCCACTTTGTCTCCTTCGTTAACAAAATTTGTTAGCTCTTCCCCTGTTTATTTCACCTGGGAAAGACTTCACCCGCCAGGTGGCAGCATGCTCAGTGGTCGTATTGTTTACATTTGGGCACACAACACTCATGGTTCACCTGCACCGCCTCCGTCAGTCCCCTGACCCCCACTGCCCCTGGTGCAGGAACGTCTCTGAGACTATTGAACACTTTCTGCTGCAGTGTCCGCGCTTCCACTGCCACCGTGTAGACTTACACACTCAACTCCTTGCCCTGAACGTCGCCACCTGTGACCTGCCCACCCTGCTGGCTGCGGCTGGCGTCCACCCCTCACGGCAACACTTTTTTTTTTTTTTATACATCTATGCCAATAGCGCCTGTAGGCAGTGGTGACCCAGGGCTCGGATGGTAGACTCTGGAGGATTACTTGAGGGCTGTGATGGCTGGCCCTCGCCCGTGGTGGCGCAGGCAGGATTTTTATAGTGGCACCACTGATTAGAGGCTCATGCCGCCCCCAAGTGTCCTCCGATGCACTCGCAATCGAAGGTAGAGTTAATGGGCAGGGCATGTGGGTGTTCTTAGGCCACTCGACAGTGCAGAAAGATTTTTTTTTTTCTTCGGGGATCGAACTCGGGTCACCGAGAACGCCACTCGGAGACGCTAACCACTCTGTTACCGCCTCCCCAAAACACGGATGACAACACGCTGTCATCCGCCTTACCTGTGCCTTCCTGAGGAAGACAGGTCAACTACAATGCCTGTGATAGCATCATAGGACATCACCAGGGCTCATAGTGTTCCCCAAGGGATCCTTGCAGCCCCAAAACCAACAACAAAGTGACTTAAAAGTCCGCGGCGGGGTAGTTGATATTGGCGGTTGCCGGACAGTAAATACTAGAGTAGGATAAACGTCCGGGGGTGGGTAATGGCCTCGGACTGTTGCGATTCCCGGACCTTTGTGGTTCCCGGACCAGTGCTCCCCCCTATTAGTCCGGGAAAACCAGGGTTGTGTGTAAATTGTTTTTTTTTTTTTTTTTTTATTTTTTTTTTTTTTTTTTTTTTTTTTTTTTTTTTTTTTTTTTTTTTTTTTTTTTTTTTTTTTTTTTTTTTTGCCAAAGCATTTTACACAAACAATACCTCCTTTTTCTGACAACAGCAAGTTTTCTTGTGAGGTCATGAATTATTAATGTTATTCTTTTTCATACAACTGCCCTGCCAAATTATTGGAGTGGCACAGCAAGAAGCAGATTGTTCAAGAAAATGTAAAAGTAATTTACAATCCTTGAAGATTTTACAACCCTAAACCTTCATGCAACCTACAAGTCTATGGGACTTTAAAATCTTGCACAAATAAAAGATTCACAGATGCTCTGAAATATCTACCTTTACAGTACAGTGTCGGCTAAAAGAGTTGGCAGCCAATGAAAATGGAACATGAAAATACACACTATGAAAGATGTTTTTATTTATATTTTATTTTAGTGGCGTGTAGCCTCCCCCTTGTTCGTCAACATCTGAAGTCTCTCTGGCATTGAATCGGCCAATTTCCAATTGTAGCTGGCAGGTATAACTGCCCAAGCCTGATTGATGACCTGGCAAAGGTGGGGCACAGATGTATGATGTGAAAGTAGTTTTTTTTTCATATTTCCCCTTTAGAAAAACACTATAGAGTTGACCCTCTCCTGTGTAGTATATCTTGGGCAGGTCAGGCAGTAAGAGTGCAGAAGACTGAAGCAGTGTTACCAACAACCTTAATACACCTACATAATGAGAACGCCAGGCTTGAATTTGTGGCCGTCACAGTCTGCACATGGTGGGAGGGGCTTGTGTTTATCCTGTGTTGATATAGAGTATCATGGGGTTGCCCTCCCTGCACCCACTCACTCAAAACGTAACAAAGGTTTAAACTTTTACTTAGCACAAGTTAATGAGCACATAGGCATAAGCATAAATAAAGTACAAAAGCAACATTATGAACAAATGCAAAAAAATTCAAATACAGTTGAGAGAAAGAACAGTGTCAAGAAATAATGGTTGTTTATGGAGTTGGTTTTGTCTGCTAACACAAAATAACTATAGTCCATTCATTTGAGAAAATTGGCTCCTTTTCTCCCGTACAGCGCGGAACAGTTGGTATGCCTGCCAGACACTCTCATCACTCCGCCGCCTTCAAAAGGCTTTTATATATCTCCACATAGCTCACCTATTACACAAGATAGGAACATGTGGTTTACATCATTGGATTATGCAGTAATTGTACATCTATTACACACTTTTCAAAACTTGATAGGGGAAAAAACTAAGTAGGCAAATTACAAAGAGTATAAGTCAGAGAATAAAATGGTAAGGTTTATAACACTTTTTATTAATAGTCAATATTTACAGCAATTATGAAACCAAGTGTAGAATAAAACATGTGTTCTCGTACATAAACTTCTCCTGAATACGATGGTACTTTCATTTTTACATGAAAAGCGATATAGAAGAGAAAAGGAAGCATATGTTTGATTATGTTGCATGGATGACGGCCGGTGCGCGGGAGGTAGGGAGGGTAGCAGGTGGTGTGCCCTGCCTCCCTACCTCCCGCGCACCGGCCGTCATCCATGCAACATAATCAAACATATGCTTCCTTTTCTCTTCTATATCGCTTTTCATGTAAAAATGAAAGTACCATCGTATTCAGGAGAAGTTTATGCACGAGAACACATGTTTTATTCTACACTTGGTTTCATAATTGCTGTAAATATTGACTATTAATAAAAAGTGTTATAAACCTTACCATTTTATTCTCTGACTTATACTTTTTGTAATTTGCCTACTTAGTTTTTTCCCCTATCAAGTTTTGAAAAGTGTGTAATAGATGTACAATTACTGCATAATCCAATGATGTAAACCACATGTTCCTATCTTGTGTAATAGGTGAGCTATGTGGAGATATATACGTATTTGCCGGCGCATAAGACGCAATTTTTTCCCTTAAAAAGGAATGCTAAGTTCACCCTGCGTCTAATGCGGCCATATTAGTGAATGAGAGGTCGGGCAGAGAATGCAGAACAGCCGGTGGTGTATTACTAAAGGGGTCTGGAGTGATCTGTGTTGAGCTGTAGTCCACTGAGCACAAATTTGTAACTGTGTTATCAACAGTAGGTAATGCATAATACTAAGAAAAGGTTGGAGTTTAAGAGAAAACAAGAGCTGAGGCAACAAGATGGCTATAGTTGCTGCCAAGATGACCGTGTCAGATGTAAACATCATCCGATCCCCGCTGCTGCTCTCCACTGTAAAACGTCTGATATCTCAGGTCTGCCGCTTCACCTGGGACACTTCACTCGGCGACGCCCTCCGCGCACCCACCATGGGTCATTACCGCTCAGACTCCTCCCCGCACCCATGGAAAAGACAAACATCTCGCATATTAGATGTCGCCTTAACCCGCATTCGACTCGGTCCACACAAGTTGACATAACAGTTGGAAGGGAGGCAGAAAATGGTGATGGAATTTTCGCTGGAATGAGCATTGTTGATAAATGGAATAGTGAAACAAAGGGAGTGTTAAAGTTTTATTTGAAGGAGTGTGAGTGGTGAGAGGGAGTGTAGTATCTTGGGGAGTCTGTATATACACACAAGGAAAAAGGCGTCGTGGCTTTGTAGTTTATTTGACAGCGAGTCATTATACAACGTGGGGACAAGAGGTGCGTGCCGTGTGTGTCTCTGTGTGTCCTGTGGCTGACTGAATTACCTGGCTGGTGTTACAGTTGTGTCGGCGAGGACAAGTCAGGTCAGCGTCAGGTCACCCTCTAATCCTGGTCCCAGACAGGGGGGTGGCCTAAGCCGATGCAGGTGTGTATGTGCGTGTGTGTGTTAGCGCCGCTACAGTGGTAAGCAAGGTGGGATAGGAGGCAGCATAGGCCTTTGTACCACCTCGACCCCTCAATCCTCAACCCTGTACCTCTACAGATAAGGAAACTGTATGAAAGAGTGCTAGTAAAAAGGCTGCAACGGTACCTGTAGACGGGACAAAAGTCCTCCACACGGTACACCAAGACCAAGACCCATCACGGCGCCACACTGTCCGCCTCAAGGCCGAACGAATCACACCATACCATCATGGTGACACGGTGACACCGTCTCTTCACATCCGTTAGAATTTCTTACATTCAAACAAAAAGACGTGTTACACCAAACGGTGCGCCGCCGTCACGGCTCCAATACATCACCGTCCTGTCACATAACGGTTTCTGTGGAAGAATATTTTAACGTAATGAGACTGTGCCATGCTGATAATTGTCGTTTTCTCAAGGCTTTATGTACCCAAAACAGTGTCTTTTAGAGTTCAACTCCTCTTCTTCATCCAACAGAAGTGCTATTAATGCAAATTTCTTCAACCATAGCCTCTGAGGCACCATGTCTGCTTAAAGGGTGAGCTGGAACTGCCGAAAATGACGGAACCGTGACGAATAGTGTGAATACAAGGCACGGCTGACGGAACGCTGCCTTGATTGCAGTGTGAACCAGCCTTCACCTGTACCTTCCTGAAGAAGACAAATCAACCCTCGCGACTGTGATAGATTCATAGGTGTAAACCAGGCCAAATATCGTCGATCCCGACAACGGTGTTCTTCAACAATTACGACAATAACAACAAGGTAGAGATGGTTACCTTACAGTGTTACCTAAATATCTTCGTAATTTTTTGTTATTGGGCAATCACCGATTTTGAGGCCGAAACTTAAGTCCTGAATAGTTTTGATGTGTTTTGAATTAATCTGGCTCTTGTTTTTGTCGGACATCAATGTTTGTTACATGTGTGTGTGGGGAGGGGGGCAACCTGCCCCTCCAGGTCTGCCCCGCAAACAGAAAAGAAACAGAAACAGAAATTTGGTTTAGTAACAGATGATATAGAGAAAAAACGAAAATTACCAATAATATGGCAGTGTGAAGCATAGCAATCTATGCTTCACACTGCCATATTATTGGTAATTTTCGTTTTTTCTCTATATCATCTGTTACTAAACCAAACCCCACCTCTAAACCTAACCTAATCTGATTTAACCTAACTTAACTTTCTGGCTGAAATAGCAGTAGATTTTTGGTAGTACAGCAAAAGCCATATAACTCGGCACGATAGGGGCTCTGGCCCTTGCCGAGTTATTCAATGTGCTGAGTTATGCAATGTGCAATACCCTCTGATATGGGTATAAAAAAAAATAAAAAAAAATTTAAATATAGTACTATAAAAACATAAAAACTACACTTACCAGTGAACGGGTAGCAGCAGGCATGTAATCCAAGGAGAGGGGAGCCTTGTTGTAACATGTAGAAGATGTTAAGGGGGACTCAGTCGCATTTTAACACTGGTATCACTTTAATCACTTTATAATCACAACTCTGTAATGTATTGTATACAGTACTGTACCTGTACAACTTAATTTTACATCACTTGAGCCCTTAATTACTGCAACACTATGCTCTGTCCATTAACTCTACCTTCGACTGCGAGTGCATTGGAGGACACAGGGGACGGCATGAGCCTCTAATCACAGGCGTCACTATAAGAATCCTGTCTGCGCCACCACGGGCAAGGGCCAACCATCACAGCCCTCGAATGAGCCTCCAGGGCCTACCATCCCACCCCTGGAGCTCACTGCCTACACGCGCTATAAGCAAATTCCGAGTTATACAGTGCCGAGTTATAAGGGTTTTACTGTACGTGTAATGCCATTATTATTCAATTGCGCCATGGGAAATGGGGCTCAAAATACTCAGAATGAAGAAAGCTACACGATTATGTAGGTAAGAGTCCTAGGACTTTTGAAAGCCAACTACCAAAATAATACCAATATCTATGCAAATTTTCCATAAAGTCTAAACACATAGCAGAAAAGCAACAAAGGCATACCTACAACATTAAATCTAAGCTATGTCATAGGTAGCAAAATATTAGAATATCAATTCGTAGAGGCATCCTGCAATATGAGGCACGCCGCGGCAGAAGGGTACTATGCGCCAAAATCAATATTCATCAGAAAATGCAGTTAAAGATTGGGAATGATTATCTCAAGTACTGTTTGAGTTAGAATGAAGGGTTGTATATCAAATAAAAGCGGAGGAACTCAGCTTTCATTTGATGTAGAAAATAATTAATCACAAATTATTATTGGTACTGATTTTTTTTCTTTCTATTCACCCATCCATGCATAGACAGCTGAGTCTTGACTTCATTTCCCCCGCCCCTCTCCCTTCCCCTCAACCCTTCCACCCCACCCTCCATGCCTTTACTCGTACTCCAACAGCTCGTCCAGGTCATCGGGGTCCTCGTCAGGTGGGACGTCTTCGGTTAGGCCAACTGTGTGTGCGTCGATTATGTTGTTGTAGAAGGTTTGTTTGTTGACAGGCATGAGTTCGAGGAGGTACTGAAGGTCACGCATTTTTTCCTTTTTGAGGGCTAAGGGGCGGCTGTAGTGCTTGGGGAGGCGGGGGGCGGAGAGGTCAAACACCTTACGGGACCAGGCTGCCCGTCCCTTCTGCAGTCTGACCTCGGTGATGTTCTCGCTGTCAGCCTCGTAATCTGACTTCAGTAGGTAGCCCTCACGGAACGCCAAACGTAGGAGGTTTTCACTGGCACTATTGTCACTGCTGGAATAATCCATGATAATGGTGAGAGTAATGCGTAAATCCAGAGAAAGCACTCGTTGCTTTCTCTGCGTTGGGAGGGAAGGGAGGGAGGGAAGGAAGGCGGGGCTTAGGCGGCAGTGGTGGCGATCCGACGCTCTCATTGGCTCAACGCTCTGACGTCACGGAGTGCGTCTTGTCCCTCATTGGCTGGTTGAGCGCGGTGTGGAGTTAGTACCCTTCTGCCACGGCGCTCCCTGCCTGAATGTGTTCCAAGTAATCGAAGCAGAAAATCACTTTGTAAACAATAGGACTTTCGACCTTATGGAAATGTCAGAAGAAGGATGCTAACTCCACCATCCTGTAGAGCGGGAATTCAGGTCTCTGTCAATGTAAAAATCTCATTTTTGGCCGCAGTGGCGGTTAGTACCCTTCTGCTGCAGCGCGCCTCATATATTATGACCGATTTTGGTTACCCTGTCATTCCCTTTACATTTTAACTAGTATAATTTTTCATTCACATTCACTGCACTGTAAATATTGTATTTAGGTACATGCTCATAATCATTTGCTTTCCCCCCAATTTTTTTTTTTTTTTAATAACTTGATAAATTTCCGAAAATATTTTTTAACCCTCAAAAACACCAATATTTTTTTTTCTTTCTCAAAACCTCCTTGTAAAATAGGGGTGCGTCTTATGCGGAGGTGCGTCTTATGCGCCGGCAAATACGGTAAATGCTTTTTGAAGGCGGCGGAGTGATGAGAGTGTCTAGCAGGCATACCAACTATTCCGCGCTGTACGGGAGAGACGGAGCCAATTTTCTCAAATGAATGGACTATAGTAAAGATTTAAACTACTAAATAATTCAGAGAGAATGCATTTTGATACAAAAGCAACATATTACTGAACAAATAAGAAAAACTTGCCTAGAATACAGCTGATAGCAGGCACAACTTTTGGGGAGGCGGTAGCGGAGTGGTTAGCGTCTCCGACTGGCGTTCTCGGTGACCCGAGTTCGATCCCCGAAGAAACCCAAAACCTTTCTGCACCGTCGAGTGGCCTAAGAACACCCACATGCTGCCCATCAACTCTACCTTCGATTGCGAGTGCATTGGAGAACACAGGGTGGCGGCATGAGCCACTCATACACAGGCGTCGCTATAAGAATCCTGCCTGCGCCACCACGGGCGAGGACCAACCATCACAGCCCTCAAGTGTCCAGAGCCTACCATCCGAGCCCTGGGTCACCACTGCCTACAGGCGCTATAGGCACAAATGTAAAAAACAACAACAAAAACAACAACTGCATAGAATGTTTAATGGAAGCCTTGCTCTCACCGCAATCCAATCAGTGTGTACTGGTGGCGCACAGCTGTGTACAAAGCTGTACATCATTAATTATTTTGACTTGCATTATTCCTGTTGTTCAAGAAAATTTATTCTTAAGTGTAATGCGGTATTCAAAATTTTCATAATGGGAACACAAAGCAAGAACATTCTGTAATGATAAACACCAAAAAAGAGCAGGAATGCCTTACCTGTTGTTACAAGTTTGTTTCAATAGCAAATCCTGCTACCAGGGCCATTAAAATAGTGATGGTAGGTCCCAAAAACATTAGTGCCAACCAGGCAATTTTGGTATTTAGATCACAGAAATTCTGTCCGCAATAGTGATGCAATAGGATCACAGATTGCTGGCTTAGTGATGGTCTATCTTTATACAAGGGGGAATACCAAATATGAAATTCTGGTTGAAAGGATGCTATTTTGCCACAATAAAGAAAATACAGACAAGTGTAGGAGGTGCTCTGTACAGCCACACTTGAGGTTTTCGGAAGATTTACGGAATCAGGAGAACATGCTGGGATCCCTCTATGCATACCAAAGTGCACTGACTACCTTGAAGGAGACTGTGGAAACTTGGAGTTAGGGTACAACATTTTTATGGTCAAATTCCTAAATTTTTTGGGTAGTATCTTTTTTTTATTTTGTATATCATGCATGTATCATCAACATGTAGCATAAAGGAATATATATTGGGCTATTAATTGAAATTTGTAAAAAAATATAATACTTTTTTGTTGTTGCTCTACATAACTTAACACAATGATATTTCCTTCATACTTATGAAATTAGATATAAAAATTTGAAGCATTATTGTAGAAACTAGAAAATTGTGAATATTTGACTATCACACCGGAAATATTTTGTGAGAAAGTTCCATAGTAATGAACAGTTAAAACTATCCTCCTGAGTCAAATGCTTTTATCTTTTATAGTTATATTCCTGAGAGCCCCCGGTGGCTGGCATCCCAGGGAAGAAATGATGAAGCTAAAGCTGTGCTGGAAAATATTGCAAAGAAGAATCTGACCTTAAGTAAGCTACCAAAGCAGTGGTATCTCCCATCTGTGAACAGTGGCAAGAACAAAAACCAGTCCACGGGATTAAGTCTTCTGGTCAGCAATTCATACATTACTGTCATCACTCTTATTTTAATGTTTTCCTGGTAAGACAATTTTCTGTTTTTGTGTAGCTGAATGTTAGGTCAATAAAGTGACAAAATATTATTCTGAGCTTCACACCATGACAAATTATATGAATTATATTTTTTTGTAAATAAGAATTAAAAGATTGGATATATTTTTCAGGTAAATAGCGATTGTATGCATCTCTAAACATGAATTTAGGTTCATAAAAAGCACTTCTCTAGAACCCCTCAACTCTCTTCCTCTATGAGGAAGCTAATGTTCCCAGTTCTGATGAATATGTACTCTCACATAAACCTTTCAGGTTCGTCAATAGTGCAACTTACTATGGCCTCACCATCGCAGCCAGTGACTTGGGAGAAAATGTGTATTTGTCAACAGCTCTAAATGGCCTAGTAGAAATCCCAGCCGGACTGATTGCAATGTGCATAATTGACAGGTAAGAGAATGTTCTATATACCTTACATCAGGTAAGGTGTTTAAGGTACATCCATCGGAATTATATTCTGGCCACGTACTTTTACGATTTAATCCTTACCTTAGTTATGTATTAAGGGAAACTATAATTACAACTTTATACCATTGTTTGAAAATTGAATATGTTAACATTACAGTCTGACTTTCTGAAATAAATGGTACAACAGTAATGACTGATTGCATGTTTCAAACTAGATTACTGTGTCTTTGCCAAGTACTATTAACACTTAGATGGCAGTTTGCTCTACAATTCTCATCTCATCATCAATTCATCAGCTCTTTTCTTTCCATTCCTTAGGGACTTTACTTGATTTTAGTTTATAGTCAATGATGTCATGTATTGGTTTACTTAGTTGTTGTCTACATTCTTTTAGAATATATCCAGACGCTCCATCTGGTCCTATTGTCTTTCTCTCTGCTAATCTGCCAAAGCCCTCCTCTAGCAGATTCTGTATTACTTCTCTAATCAGCTCATCCCCCATTTCCTTTCTTCCCTCTTCTACTTAAGCTTGTCTAAATTCTGATTAACTTATAAACACCCTTTAAAAGTTCTTGTTAAATATTTAACAATTTTTTTCGGTTCCTGATGTATATCATTACCTTCCTTTAATTGTATTACTCTTTCTAAATTCTTAGTCTTTCTGTCTATATACGTATCTATAGAACAGCTTAGATTCATTCATACATCTGTCAATGATTTCCCCAAATTTCTCTTCTTCCCTTCTTTTCTTCACACTAATTTCTTGCTAGTCTGTATTCCATCAAGCAATGATGCTAACCTGTAAGCAAGCAAACACAATAAGAAGTAGAGGCCAGGGGCGTGGGAACCATGCCCCCGATCCGGTTTGGCCGGGGGGGCCCAACAACGCACACCCCTCCCATGCCAACGCAGGTGGGGGGTCTGCCTATGACGAGTGCGGGGCAAAGCCCTCGGGAATCCCGCACCCTAAATCAAGTGGGAGAGCCCCTTAGCCCATCTTTTTCTTGTGGGGGTGCCCGGGGCAGTGCAGAGGCGACGCTCCCCATCGAAACACTCTTGGGATAAACCTGCGGAGGGTTCTTCGTGTGGGCTCCTGGAACGTTCAGAGCCTCTCAGACGATCATTGACTACTTCTCCTATTGGGCGAGCTCAGTAGGCTGAGGGTAGATGTAGTGGGACTCTGAGACGAAGAGGCTTGGCAGTGGCGAGATTAGCAGTGGGGGTTACACCTACTACTGGTCCAGCATGAGCAATGGTCACCGTGTCCGGGGAGTAGCTATAGGCATCTCCAGCAAACTGCAACCGTCTGTTGTTGAGGTTACTCCGGTTGATGATTAAGTTTCCGTAAAGGGCGATCTACAGGCAATCTTCTAGCTTTCCTAACTGAATCTTGGTCATCCTCCTTTAGGGGTTTCAGTAAAACTTTTGCTGTTGCCCTTGACATATCAAAGCTTTTGATTGGGGGACTTCTCCACTGCTACAACAGGCATTCTTCACTTCCACAACGCCTTTGTTGGAGAAATAACGTCATGGTGGTTGGTAACCTGGCACGCGTACATATACAGTGCTACAGGAGGACACCTCTCATCGCTCCTTGATTCTTGTGATCCAGTACCTAATGTATATTGTGTATTTGTAATTAGAGTGTGCATCTGTTATTGTGACTATCTTTTGTCCTAGAGTAAAACTGTTCCACAGGATATCAACAACAAACGGATTGGTTAATCTGATAACTGCACTAACCCCTGACAACAACAATTGCATTGGTTACATGCAAAACCTGAATTTTCAGGGGTTTATATAATCTTTAGTCCTTTTGGAAAGAATGCATGAATTGTTTTCAAATGTTTGTGTAAGAAATTTAATTTTTTGTTAAAAATGTTATTAATTTATCCTTTATCTGTTAACATGTTGCAGACTTGGTCGGCGTGTGACACTGTGTGGCTTCATGTTCCTTGGAGGTGTAGCCTGCCTTTGTATCCAGCTGTTGCCCTCAAGCCTAGTATACCTCACCACCTCCCTTGCTCTCTGTGGCAAATTGAGCATATCTGCCAGCTTCTCTGCCATCTATATTCACAGGCAAGCAACAAGTAGTACTGTATTGATTTTTAGGAAACTTATATTGTTCTCTTGTATTGTTATAGTTTCAATATTCAAAGAATTCCTCTGTGGCTGCAATATTATTTATTCTACAAAGTTTTGGGCGTAAGAAGAAAGCATATAAATCCAATAACAATAAGACTTTAATTAAAAATATGTACAATAGAAGCTCGATATAACGGATTAATTCAGCCAAGGCAGAATTTTCTGTTAAATTGAGAACGTTTCCGGTAAATCCTTTGTGATAACATTATGGACGCATGACTTTTAGCAACTCTTTTAGAAGACCATGAAGTAATGTACAAAATTAAACTAGACTATTAACATATAATAAGAACAGTGTTCCGGCAATATATCTATTTTTAACCCAAAAGTATGGGGTTGTGGTGTGGTTGTGGTCGGGAGTTGAAATATCTGGTGCGAATGGCACCAAACCGCTTGCGAGTGACTGTACTGAGGTGGGGTGGTGGAGGGAGTATGGGGTAATTGATAATACAAAGCACTCTATATTTCACGTATAAAGCACTCTGATGGCTTTTTATGTGTATAAACTTGTATCAAAAGGCTCGTGTGAGGAATATACACCACAAAATAAGGTGTACGTAGAGAGTAAATAACAAAGTAAATGAAAAATAAAAGCGTACAGCGTAGTTAGGCAGACGGTGGTGTGTGGTATCGAGAGCTGACATCTCGGCCTACATGTGACACAGTTTGTGGACTTCTACGAATGTTGGCGCGGTTTTTGTATGCGCTTGAAAATCGCGCTTCCGGAAGGCATGCTGCAGTCGCTCAGGAGAGCCTTCCGGAAGGCTTGCCGCAGCCCACGGGTTAACGAGAGGACCACATGGGTGTGATTGAAGCCACAACGAGAGGACCAGATAGACGCGTGTTCTTCGGTGACGTGGATACGTGAGCTACATTAATAAGTGAGCTACTGATATACGCTACGCTCACTATAAGTGAGCGTGGATAAGTGAGCTACTTATCGAGTAGCTAGTAGGGCGAGTGAGTGCTTATTTGAGTGAATAAGAGGCTACAGTCTGCTTGTATTTTTTTACACCACTGCCTTATTTATTTAATATACAGTACCCTACCGAGTTTCACGCAATCCGAGTTTTGCAATCCTCGAGTTTCGCACTGAGTCCTAAATTCTTACTATCCCGACTTTCGCGCATTATCTCCCCGACTTTCGCTCTGCTTCGTACACTTTTTTTTTTTTTTTTTTTTTTTTTTTTTTTTTTTTTTTTTTTTAAATACTTCTGGCATTAATCACTTCTGCATCAAGGTTATTCCAGCGCTTCTATGCTTCTATACAGGAAGCTGTATTTTTTTATGTCCCTCTTGCATGTTGTCCTTTTCAATTTCTTCTCATGACCTCTTGTACTTCTATCGTCCCACACAAACAGATCTTCTCTATCAATTTTTTCCAAACCCATTGATGCTCTATACACTGCTATAAAATCTCCCCATTCTCTTCTTTTCTCAAGAGTTGGGAGTTTCAGTCTTGAAAGTCTTTCTTCATATGGTAAATCTCTCAGGCTTGGAGCCATTTTTGTGGCTGCTCTTTGTATTCTCTCAATCTTCCTTATATCCTTCTTTTTATGTGGTGACCAAATCATTGCCGCATATTCCAACCTTGGTCGAATCAAAGATTTTATCAATTTCTTAATCATCTCTTCATCCAGATATTTGAATGCCATTCTTATATTCCTCAGCAACTGATATGTATCTCCTGTGATCTTGTTTATATGCTTCTCAGGTGACTAATTATCCGTAATCCATACTCCCAGATCTTTTTCGAACTTTGTTTTGATTATCCATTCATTTCACATCGAATACTTTCCTCTCTGTCTCTTTTTGCTACTGCCCATTTCCATCACTTTACACTTTTTAGCATTAAACTCCATTTCCCATAATTGACTCCTTCTGAAAATTTTATCTAGATCCTTTTGTAAATGCTCACAGTCCTCTTTACTTTCTACTTTTCTTAGTAATTTAGCATCATCAGCGAATAAACTCATATAACTATTCACTCCCTCTGTCATATAATTTACATAGACCAAGAACATCACTGGGGCCAATACTGATCCTTGAGGAACTCCATTTATCACACTGCACCATTCTGACTTCTGATCTTTTATTACTGTTCTCATCTCTCTGTTGCTCAAAAAGTCTTCCATCCACTTAAGCAAACCACCCTTCAATCCTCCTACATGTTCTAGCTTCCAGAGCAGTCTCTTGTGAGGTACCTTGTCAAATGCCTTCTTTAGGTCCAGGTATATGCAATCGACCCACTCCTCTCTTTCTTGTGTCACATCGATCACTCGAGTGAAAGCTTAATAAGTTCGTTGTACAAGACATTCCTCCTCTAAAACCAAACTGGCCACCTGCGAGTGTGTTTGTCTCTTCCAAATATTTCAACCATCTGTCCTTCACAATTTTTTCACACATTTTTGCCACCACACTTGTTAATGATACTGGCCTGTAATTTAATGGTTCTTCTTTGTCTCCTCCTTTGTGAATACACAATATTTGCTTTTTTCCAATCAAGCGGGACTCTGCTCTCCTTAAAGTAATCGTCCAAACCCATTTTTTCTTTGCATAATTATGTTGAATGTTCATTCAAAATACCTAATCCACAAAAAATTATTCATTTTCACACCTTATTTCCCTAAAAACATGACTTTTGTAAAAAGCGCGGGAAAAACAACAGCCACATTCCAGCCGTGGTGCGAAACTTGCTGCAACGTCACACGAGTGAGCCTCCCAGCCCCGCCCGACACAGACACACGGAGACTGAGAAAAATGTAGTACTTTGGGAATTTTGGGTGCTTCTGGTATATTTTTTGTGCGACACGGCACATACTTGCATCCTGCATGGGCACAGCAAGAAAGCCGTGCCCTTCCCGAGAGCTTAGCACCCATTCACAACCCACACGGCGACGATATATGTGTGCAGACCTTTGGAGCGACGGGGAGCAGCTGGTAGTAGCCAGGGTACTGCAGCCCTCTCATCTCGGTGGCCTTGCACCTACCCGCCGCTTACCGCCGCTGCACACATCTGCACACATATATCGTCGCCCCACAGTTTGCAAATGGGTGCTAAGCTCTCAGTAAAGGCACAGCCCCCACGCTGCACCCACACAGGATGCAAGTACATGCCACATCGCACAAAAAAAATATCAGAAACACCCAAAATTCCCCAAGTACTACATTTTTCTCAGAGTCTCCGCACATAAGTATCAGGCAGGGCTGGGAGGCTCACTGTTGTGACGTCGCCGACCCATGGTGCGTCGTCTGCTGATAAACAGTTGTGTTTTGAGAGCACGGGGAATTTACAGATTTTGAATGCGGATCATTTAGAAACGGGTGACTGGATGCAAAATGTGACAACATATTGTTGATATACTCGATCATGGCTATATTTTGACTGCATTAAATCAGGAATGATGAAATGGTCTGGACGATTACTTTAAGGGGAGAGTCCGCCGTGAAAATATGAAGAAAAAAAAATTTAAATACGAATTTGAGTTATATGGTCTATGGCAACACCCATATGGAATTCCTTTGTCTATGGGAAAATTATCCCCAAAATATTAATTTTTACAAATTAACGAAAACATTTAAAAAAAACAACAAGACAAATTGTTAGAATAACAATGAATTATCGATGCGCATGTCACAAGGAAATCGGTCATAAAATGGCTGAGAAAAATAAATTCAAAATTTCATCAAAAACTGACAAAATAATTTTCCTTAAAATTTTCAAATTTTTCTTTTTATCTGATCAGCTTGAAATTTTCATGTGATAACAAGGATACTAATATACACAACATATGAATTATTCATGACCGTAGATGCAATTTTTAATTAATGGGGGACTCCCCTTAAGTGAACTCAATTACACTATGTAACTTTCCTGCTAGTTGGTTACTGCACGATTTCATTATCCAATTCGACACTCCATCTGGACCCGGGGCTTTTCTCACATCTTGACTTTCCATTAACCTTTTTACTTCTATTACGTCTACTTTTATGTCTTCCATTATATTTTCTTTTGCTATTATATTTTTCGTTTTAAATTCACTTTCTCTTGTAAATACAGTCTGAAAGCATTTTTTCATCACCTCAGCCTGTTGTAATGCATCTTCGTACACTATGCCTTCTACCTTCAGCTTATCTATTCCTTCCTTGTTTTTCATTTTTCCATTTATATATCTATAGAAACGTTTCGGTTCGTTCTTACATTTTTCTATTATATTTCTCTCATAGTTACTTTTCTTCTCTTCGGATTCTTACATATTCATTTCTACACTACCCTCCCGAGTTTCGCGCTTGCTTTCTTCCGGAGGCATAGCGCGAAACTCGCGGATCGCGAAACTCGGGTATTAAAAACACTGTAAAAATGCTTACTCAGTCCTTTTTTTTTTTTTTTTTTTTTTTTTTTTTTGGGGGGGGGGGTGTGTGTGTGTGTGTGTGTGTGTGTACAGCGCCGTTAGGCAATGACCTCCAGGGGTGGGATGGTAGGCCCTGGAGGTTAACTTGAGGACTGTGTACCTACCGTATTTTACAGCTTATAAGACTCACTTTTTCCCCAAAAAATATCCAGAAAATGCCCGAAGCCCCTGTCCACCCAGCAGTGAATGGGTACTGGGTGTTAGCCTAGGGTTTGTGACCCGCCTCCCTGGGTGGTGGCTTCGGCCAACACTACATAGAGAAGAGGAGGGAGGAGAGGAGCTTGAGATTGAGCTTGAGTTGGGAGTCACCCAGCGGATGCTGTTTTGGTCTGAGTGAGTGAGCTTGACACATATTTTGTCAGCTGATGGTTGTGTGACAGTGTTATACGGCAATAACACTGTCACAATGCCTTCCTCTCTTCTCTCCTGTCTCCTCCAGTACCTCCAGAAACCACAGTACCACACACGTCATGGTTAATCACTTATAAAGGAGTATTTTGTGGTAAATAGTAAGGAATGGCGGGGGTGTAAGTAAGGTGCTACTTATTTCGAGGTGTTACCTATCTTATGCGACACTGGCTGCTCCTGTAGAGAAAAACACAAACAAATGGAAAAAAACAAAGCAAAACTACAAGCTATACTAAGCCTATTATATTACTATACTAAGCAAGAAGGAAGGAAGACGTGTCCCGTACGTCTTTTATGGGAGGTGGTAGTAGTGGTTAGCGTCAAGATATATGTCAAGCTCGAGCACGAGCTTGACAGACGACCTACAAAGTGATACTAAGCAGAAAAGGTCACAAGAAAAAGAAGTCTCCGAGGGGCGTTCTCAGTGATCCGAGTTCGATCCTTGATGAGGGCTGTAAAATCCACTTTAAATCTTTCTCTGCACTGTTGAGTGGCCTAAGAACACCACACGCTGCCCATTAACTCTACCTTCGATTGCGAGTACATCGGAGGACACAGGGGGCGGCATGAGCCTTTAATCACAGGCGTCACTATAGAAATTCTGTGCTCCACCACGGGCAAGGGCCAACCACCACAGTCCTCAAGTTAACCTCAAGGGCCTACCATCCCACTCCTGGAGGTCACTGCCTAACGGCGCTGTAGGTGCGCACGCACACACACACACAAAACAAATCGCGAAACTCGGGGATATATGCGCGTAACTCGAGATGGTAAGAATTTAGGACTCAGCGCGAAACTCGAGGATCGCGATACTCGCATAGCGTGAAATTCGGGAGGGTAGTGTAGTTGTTTTGTACTTCTCCCATAGGTTGATACCTCCATTTTTCCTCCAACTATTCCATGTTTTTTCTCTTTCTAGTCTTGCTAATTCACATTTTCTATTAAACCACTCATTCTTTTTCTTTTCTCTGATAACCATCCTTGGAACATATCTATTTATTCCTTCTGTGTTAATTCGGATGAACTCATCCCATTTTTTCTGGGTATTCCTTGCTGCATGGAAACTACTCCAGTCTGTCTCTCCAAAAAATGTTCTTAATCCGTCAAAGTCTGCTTTTCCATAATTGTTGTATCTTCCTTTCTTGTGTTCTCTTCTCCCCTCTTTTTTGCTATCATTTACTTCAAATTCAATAAGTACATGGTCACTCTTTCCAAGTGGGCACTGATAATTTACTTTACTAATTACTTCCAGTTCTTTCGTCAACAGTAGATCTAGTCTTGATGGTTCTTCGCTACCTCTGAATCTTGTATTCTCTTTAATCCACTGAGTCATATGTTATTCATTACCAAATCCAACAATATACCACCCCATGAGTCTTCTCCTCCTTCAGTATACCATTCTTCCCAGCAAACTTCTTTGCAGTTAAGATCTCCCATCAAAATTATGTTCTCACAATTTTCCATCGTATTCTTTAAACATTTGCCTGTGTCTCTTATCATGTCTCCGTACTCTTCTCTCCCCCAGGAATTTGTCTTAGGTGGAACGTATACGAGTACAAAGTCTCTTATTCTTCCTTTTTTCATCACCAATTCTACCTTCAACACCTCTGCCATACCTTCTCTTTTTTCCACATTCCCTACTACCACATCCTTCCTTGTTAACACCACCACCTCCCTTTTTCTGATTTCTGTTTCGCCTCCATACATTATATGTGTGTGTGTGTGTGTGTGTGTGTGTGTGTGTGTGTGTGTGTGTGTGTGTGTGTGTGTGTGTGTGCCTGCAGCGCCGTTAGGCATTGACCTCCAGGGGTGGGATGGTAGGCCCTGGAGATTCCCTTGAGTGCTGTGATGGTTGGACCTCGCCCGTGGTGGCGCAGGCAGGATTATTATAGTGACGCTTGTGATTAGAGGTTCATGTTGCCCCCCTGTGGCCCCCGATGCACTCGCAATCGTAGGTAGAGTTAATGGGCAGCATGTGGGTGTTCTTAGGCCACTCGACGGTGCAGAGAAAGATTTTATACCTTACGGTAATATCAAGATCAAGTATCGCTGAAGAGGTAAATAGTCGTATGCACAGATGGAAGAATGGTGTTAGCAAGACGTGTGTGATGTCTGAGACAGGAGTGGATGAAACTGTGGAGTACTTGATGCTGGAATGTGAAAGGTATGAGTATGCTAGAACAAAGATGTTGGAGGTAGTGGTAGGAGAAGTTGGAGTGGAAGAATGGCGAGATATGAGAGACAAGAGTGTGGATAGGCAGATGGAGTACCTGCTGGAGTTGTGTGCTGAGTTGGAGGAGTGACAGTCGTGTGGCTGAAAGTGTAAAAGAATTCTTGGCGAATTTTTGGAGAGCACGAATGAGAGAGAATGAGAGGCAGGGGGCCCCTCAGTGAGGGGGGACCCCCTATGAATGTGATGCAGAGAGAGGAATGAGGGGAAAATCAAACACCTAGTTTTGCTTCCCCCTTTTGCTTCTCTCCCAACAGAATACTACGTGTGTGGGAGAATGCCGGACCAAAGGCTTCACCGACAGCATCAGCTGGGTGACTCTCTCAAGCTCGTAGGTCTTCTCCTCTCCTGTCCTCTAGTTTTGGCCGACCACCCCGGGAGGCAGGTCACAAACCCCCGGCTAACACCCGGTACCCATTCACTGCTGGGTGGACAGGGGCTCAGGGCATTTTCAGGGTATTTTTGGGGGGAGAAAGTGAGTCTTATGAGCCGTAAAATACGTTACACCTCGCACCGGACTAATTAAGCATTTTTACAGCGTTTTCAATACTCGAGTTTCGCGATCCTCAAGTTTAGCACTATGCCTTGTGAAGAAAGCAAGTGCCAAACTCTGGAGGGTACTGTATAGCGCTGTTAGCAGTTACCTCCATGGGTGGGATGGTAGTCCCTGGAAGTTCACTCGAGGGCTGTAATGGTTGACCCTTGGCCATGGTGGCAGGCAGGCAGGCACCGGGAGGATTTTTATAAGAGTTAATGGGTAGCATGTGGGTGTTCTTAGGCCACTCGACGGTGCAGAGAAAGATTTTAACTGGATTTTACAGCCCTCACCAAGGATCGAACTCGGGTCACCCTGAACGCCACTCGGAGACGCTAACCACTCTGCTACCGCCTCCCCTAAGAGACGTACGGGACACGTCTTCCTACCGTTGGCGTCACTCGCGCTGCCTTAGACCTGCCTGGGGCGGTATACATATTCTTGCTAATGCTTAGCAAAATACTTTTACTGCTCGAAATTTGCTTTTAAGGCCATCATTTTGCTGTTAACCACTAGCAGTGTATGCATATTCTTGTTGAGGGGTTGGAAAGTACAGTACCCTCCCGAGTTTCACGCTATGCGAGTTTCGCGATCCTCGAGTTTCGCGCCGAGTCCTAAATTTTTACAATCCCGACTTTCGCGCATTATCTCCCCGAGTTTTGTGCTGCTTTGAAATTATTATTTTTTTTTTTTTCCTACAGTGCTGTTAGGCCAGGGGTTCCCAAAGTGGTCGATATCGACCCCCAGGGGTCGATGGGACCATCCAAGGGGTCGATGAATCATCAGGGGGTCGAAAGTTGGTCAATAAATGGCTAAGGGGTCGATGAATGGCTAGGTGAGGAAAGTTTCAGCACGCAACAGCTGCCAACAACCGTTATGCGAGTGGTACCAAAGCCGCCTCTGTGTCACCCTGACATAGAGACGGCTTTGACTTGGCTCGGTGCTAGTCTGTGACGTCACGTCGGATCTGTACCCCGCCCCACGCATCCTCCACACACACACTCCTCTCTCTCCCCTCCTCTGTCCCAAGATCGTACCGTACAAGAAATATTCCTGTCCGCTTCCCGTACTGAGCGAGCAAGCGAGCGTATTCCCCTCTCTCGTTGATGAGTGGGCAGCCAGTAGTCCAGCACATTTTCAGCACGCTACTACTACTACTACCTATAAGTATTACTATAATTCCCCATATTCATTTAATCATAACATGTATGTATTATGGGTTTTTTTTCATAACATATACTATTTTCATTTAAATGTGTGGGGGTCGATGAAAAATTTGAAACTTTAGTAGGGGGTCGATGAGCTGAAGAGTTTGGGAACCCCTGTGTTAGGCAGTGACCTCCAGGATGGTAGACCCTGGAGGTTCACTCGAGGGCTGTGATGGTTGGCCCTCGCCCGTGGTGGCGCAGGCAGGATTTTATTGTGACGCCTGTGATTAGAGGCTCATGCCGCCCCCTGTGTCCTCCGATGCACTCGCAATCGCAATCCTTGTTAATGGGCAGCATGTGGATGTTCTTAGGCCACTCGATGGTGCAGAGAAAGATTTAAAATGGATTTTACAGCCCTCATCAAGGATCGAACTCGGGTCACCGAGAACGCCACTAGAAGACGCTAACCACTCTGCTACCGCCACCCCTAAAACTCCGAACACAGTACCACTCACCACCGTTGGCACTTCCCGTCAATCGAGTGTTCGTCACTCAAAAGTGGCAGTGTGGACAGGATGCCGACGAACAAAATGTAAGTACAGTCAAACCTCGATATAACGGACCTCGATTTAACGGACTTCGGATGTAACGGACTCCATTTGCGTGACAAATTTGTGGGCAAGAATGGCATATCAGACCGCTCATCGCCGCTCGAATTGTCAACTCAACATAATTGTATTATTTTCTCATTTTACTTTGGAATGCTTGGGTTTTAAGGAGTTTTGATGTATCACATATTAAGATATATAAGGAAGGAGCCTGTGTTGCTAGTAATTTAGTGGTAGAAGGTGTGTATTGTTTAAAATAGAGATTATTAGTGTTATGGCGTGGCCGCTGCTACACTCTCCCTGTCACCTCAACACCCTAAATCACCCTTATCTAAGGTGACACAGAGTGCTGCACTTACCTAAATAGTGACACGTGTATAGAACTGCACTTCACAACCATATATATATATATAATAATGAGCATTAGTCAAGATAATATGCAATACCTTTGACAGCAACGGGCTGTGTCTGGCTTGTTTGTTTACCTTTCTCTAGAGCTTGAGCTTGACGTAGCTACACGGACTGGTTGTGTTTGTGATTATTTATCATTTATTTCACAATTTTTCCGTTTTTTTCATATATTTTTCCACCCTTGGGAAACTACCCTCGCTATAATGGACAATCGGCTTTAACGGACCACTCCTCCCCCCCTTTAGTCCGTTATATCGAGGTTTGACTGTAACTCTGGCAACGGTATTGCTCGTCGGCAAGCACCGACGGGAAGCACCGACGGTGATGAGTGGTACGGCGCTTAAGAAACGTACGGGACACGTCTCTCTACTGTTGGCGTCACGCACGCTGCAGGTCACAAGAAGAGGAAGAGGGAGGCATTTTGTAAACAAAGGAGACTTATTCCTCCTCCCACCTAAAATGTTTTATATATCCGAAACTATTGATTTGCGACGGAAAACTCAGAGAGGAGGCTCTTAGAATCCAAAAAGGTAAACAGAAACCACATTCCCATTTGTGTAGGAAATTTCGGTCCTAGTGTAAAATAATACCGTTTTTTCTCTACAGGAGCAGCCAGTTTAAAGGCCTGGCCTATGAAAAATAGGCCACCTGTAATATCAAGATCAAGTATCGCTTTGTAGGTGGGAGGTAGGTAGGTAGGAGAACGCCGGACCAAAGGCTTCACCGACAGCATCCGCTGGGTGACTCCCAACTCAAGCTCAAACTCAAGTCCTCTCCTCTTCCTCCTCCTCCTCTCCTCTCCTCTCCTCTACGGTAGTGTTGGTCGAAGCCACCACCCTGGGAGGCGGGTCATAAACCCCTGGCTAACACCCGGTACCCATTCACTGCTGGGTGGACAGGGGCTCGGGGCATTTTCAGAGTATTTTTTTGGAGAAAAAGTGAGTCTTATAAGCCGTAAAGTACGGTACCCCTCGCACCGGAATAGATAACCATTTTTTCTGTGTTTTCAATACCCGCGTTTCACGATCCTCGAGTTCACCGCTATGCCTTTGGAAGAAAGCAAGCGTGAAACTCGGGAGGGTACTGTAATGCTAAGTTAGAAGCGGTCAGGAGCACATTTATTCCCTTAGCCAGAGCTATGCTAGCGGCGATCACGGCAGACAAACAACAAACCTAGCGATGTATGCGAGGTTTTCGTGATAGAAATGACATTTCAAGAGTACAGTGATGAAATGGCAGAGCCTCACTCATATTCTTAACTTATACATGGATTTCTCATTAATAAAATATTGCCACAGTGAACCTTTAATGTTTGTTCTTGGTGTTGATTAGGGCTGCAAAAATCTAAGGAACCCTGTGAGCCCTGTCGAGGTCCTGTGAGGCTATAAAAGGCGTGGCTGTCTTCTTCAGGAAGGTGTAGAAGAGGCGGATGGCCGAGTGTTGTGAGGGATGGACGCCAGCAGGGTGGGCAGGGCAAAGGTGGTTACGTTCAGGGCAAGGAGTAATAAGAGTTGGGAGCAACACGATGGGAGTGGAAGCCTAGACACTGCAGCAGCAAGCGTTCAGTGGTCTCTGGGAGGGTCCTGCACCAGGGGCAGTGATCGAGAGTCAGGGGACAATCGCAAGTGGTGCATGTGAGCCGTAAGTTTTGTGTGGTTCAGGCGGAGATTGACGAAACAACAATGTTGGCGGCCACCGCCATGGCCCAGGTGGCGGCAAGTTGCTGCTTGAATGAGTTGCCACAAACCCCCAACATCGATTAGTTTATCCCACTTTTGTGTTTATGGAATAAAAACTGCTAAAATTGCAACAAAACAAGTTCTAAATTAACCTTGAAAATTTTCTTAAGGTGCCGTTCTCTGCCCGAGTTTTACATAGTACTTTTCAGGCTCCCAGTTTCATGTCTTTAAAGTAAAACATAATGTTTTGTATATGTTTTTAAAGATCAATGTATTCTTTAAATTTTTGTCAAGAGAAAAATGTAAATTTTCATGTTTTTCTTATTTAGATTTAGTGATGAAAATATTTTCGAAAAAGTTTTTTGTGAAAGAAAAAAATATATATATGGAATAAAAAAAGTACAATTTCCTCTTGACAAAAACTTAGATAAATGGTTGAAAAAGATAACACTTTTAGATTTAAAAAAAACCCTGAAAAGTAAGTGTTCTGAGATTTTTTTCTTCTAGCAAAGTATTATTTGTCCGAAATTAGCGTTGAAAAAAATAACTCTCTTTATCTCATAACTCAGTAAGTATAAGTCCTAGGTGCATCAAAATTGGTACACTTCTTCTATACCTGTAGTCATTTATATGTGAAAAAATTATTGTTCTATCTTTGATAATCATGGAAAATTATGGATTAGATGTAGCCTATATGGCCTTTACCAGTACAAAAATAGAAAAATAGCCTTGGCGAGAGTCCCGTCAACTCCATGGCTGCTTTTCTTTGCTTCCCGTGCTCTTGAAATACTTGCCAACATCTTCTTGTATAATTCAGACTTCTTGCTCATCTCTAACTGATGATAATATGAGTAAAATCCAGGCGAAGATACAAAGGATGTGGAGGAGGTCTTGTGTGTAGCTTGTGTTCTGTTTACACACATTCTCTCATTAGGTGGACTAAGAAAACACGTTTTTGTGAAAGGATAGACTACTATAAAGTGCAAAAATTACTCTAAATCCATTCAAATCGCATTATGAAGATACATTCCTGGGCATTTAAATGTCCAGCCATGTGCGCTCCGATCAGCTGCCCATTTAAACTGTTAAAGAGACCGATTTTGATGCGCGTAGGACATTTTTTATGGCAGACTTATCAAATTTAAGTATGAATGAAAAGAAAATGCTAAAATACAAAATAATATTTTTTCAAAATATTTCACCTTAGAACGGCACCTTAATGTTACTTACGCGCCAAATCATCCTTTATATCCGATTCCCGATATCCATTTCTACTTTTAGCAAAGTATGGCTACATTAGCAAGCTAATTCTGCTAACGTTAAAAGCATTTTGTCAAAGTTTTGTGAATAACTTTTTGACCATCATTGTTAGGTGGGAGTACTTTTAAGCACGGTAGCAAGCAAAAATATGAATACGGCTCCTGAGCCTGGTAGTAAATGATACATCAACATTAGCAGACGATAGATGGCGCCTATTGGCGGCAATCTGCCGAGCCTTAGACGCGGAATGTAAACAATAACATGCGTGAGGAGTGATTAGTTGATTTGAATGTCTTATGGTATTTGAAATACTTGTAACAGGTAAGTACTGAGGTACTGAGTACTGAGGAAGTACAACATTAGTCTTGGAAGACGCATAAATATTTTTCAGGGTACACTAGGCTCCCACATAGAACGAGAAATTGGTCGATAAACGAGGTCGTTCTATGTGAATTCGCTCTATGTGAAACACATAACCTATGGAAAAAATTGATATTGCTCGATCGGTCCTCCCGTCCGTACCCGTACATTTATACTCATTCATACCCATGCATACCAAGACATATATTAATGATAAGTTATGCATAGAAATGATGAAATAGGCATATTGTTGCTTACCTTAAATCTAATAGGGATTATGTACAGGGGGCGAGGGGTTCCGTGCCATGTGCTTGGCTTGACTCGCTTGCGTGCTCAGCCAGAACGCAAGGCTGGCTAAGGTTCAACCAACTGGTTCAATCAACTGGTCGGGGCTCGCCCACTCACAGTTGATAACTTGTAAACACTCCTCTCCCGCCATCCACAATCCTTCACGTCCCTCGTCCACACCATCCAAAGAGCCCTTTTCCACCTTACCACCGAAGGCTGGGAGATCGCCTTTCAGTAGGTTCCCTCCCGCGCTGGTATCCCAGGGAACGGGGTAGCTGATTCTGCTGCCAAGTTGGCCTTAACAGAAGTAAACACAATCCCCTTCCCTCTGCCGCTCTCCGCAGCCAAATGCCTCATCTCCCGGGTCTGCCGCTCCACCTGGAACAACACGCTCGGCGATGCCCTCAGCATCACATCCATGGGTCAATACCACAGTGACTCTTCCCCCCAGCCGTGGATAAGGAAAAAGTCCCGCGTCCTCGGATGTTTCCCTCACCCGCCTCCGCTTGGGCCACGTGACACTCACGGCTCACCTGCACCATCTCCGTCTGTCCCCTGACCCCCACTGCCCCTGGTGCAGGAATGTTCCGGAGACTTTTTAAACACTGCTGCAGTGTCCGCGCTCGAGCTAGACAGAAGAACTACAAAGCGAACCTAAGCAGAAGAGGTCACAAGAAGAAGAAGCTTACACTCCCACCGTGTAGTGCTACACTCTCAACTCTTCGCCCTGAATGTCACCACCTTTGACCTGCCCACCCTGCTAGCGGTGGCGGGTGTGCCCCCCTCCCGGCAACACGCTGTCATCCGCCTCACCTGTGCCTTCCTGAGGAAGACACGTCAACTACCACGCCTGTGATATCATCATAGGACATCACCAGGGCTCATACTGTTCCCTAAGGGATCCTCGCAGCCCTAAAACAACAACAACAACTTGTAAACAAAACCACAACAACAACGACGAAAGTGTACTGTCGAATGAAAGCCATCAATAAATCACGATAACTGACGATATTGTGAATGGATCACAACATATATCCATCACATGAATGTATTTTTTGGTAATAATGGATGAGAACTGCGCGGTCGCTACCGCCATTCCACACCTCATGCTACCCTTACCCCACCTCCGTGGCGACACGATGCCGCCATGCCCCACATCATCCCATGCCAGGGACACACAACCTTTGTTCTGTACCATATTTCGGCGCTGTATATGAGAACTCCTCGGATTTGCCCTACTTTGATGGCAGAATCGTTCTATATGATCACATTCTTTCCTAACAAAAATTTTGGAATAATATTTTAGGTAGTTTGTTCTATAAGGGACTCGTTCTATGCGGGGCCTAGTGTATTTTTTTTGGGAAAAAGTTAGTCTTATTTATAAGCTGTAAAATACGGTACTACACCTCGCACCAGAATAAATAAGCATTTTTTTAGTGTTTTCAATACCTGAGTTTCGTGATCCTCGAGTTTAGCGCTATGCCTTCGGAAGAAAGCAAGCGCGAAACTCGGGAGGGTACTGTAGTAAATTAGGTTATCGCGTGTTTACATGAAGCAGGGGTTGTGCAGTTATTGCAGACGTATGCCTGACACAGGTAACCATACATGATGTCCGTCTAACTTCCGTATGGTATTTTCTTCCGCATATCGACTTGGTTTTTTTTTTATCCCATAGTCCTCTCCTATTGTAGCACAAGGCACACCAACCTCAAGTTTTCAATAATTTCAAAATTGGTAGGAAGAAACAGCCTCAGCCTTTCCTTCTTTTCCTGCACTTTATGCATGGTTGCAGAAATAATGTGGTATAAGGCCGTAGGAGGAAAGCAAAGTCATATACGCATGGAACAATTGTTGTTTGGATGAGCGGCGCCGGCAGACTTGCGGCCCGGGTGATGAACCAAAACAGTGCCTTATGCACCTGGGTGGCAAGGGAGTACCGGAAATCCATAGATATACTGGAAAACTTCCGATCAATCGCGTGGGTGGTGGGGAAATACCGGAAATCCATAAATATTCTGGAAAAATTCTGATAAATCGAGCATTTCCGGTATCGGAATTCTTCGTTCCGTTAGATCAAGCTTTCCAGTAAATCAAGTTCCGTTAGATCGAGCTTCTACTGTTGTTGCATTTTCTGTCATGGATATTACTTATGAGTGTTCAGAATGATAGAATTAGGGATGTAGATCCAAATTATATTCGTAGGAATAAGTTGAAATATCTTGTCAGCGCTATCGCCACTTTATGCACAATGAATTAGAATCTACTAACCCTCATTAATACTCTACACTGAAATACTATGGATAACATGATTACTATAAGTAATTTTTTATCAAAGTTATGTCTTTTTTCTTATGATTGTGTATTTCAGTGGTGAAATTTTCCCTACGTTGATTCGGAATTCTGGGATGGGAATTGTGTCTGTGTCGGCCAGGATTGGAGGAATGCTGGCACCATTCATTCTGATGTTGGGAGATGTCATGCCTAACCTCCAGTATACTGCACTGGGCCTCATGGCAATATTATCAGGGCTGTTGAATATGAAACTACCTGAGACCTTGGGTCAAGCAATGCCAGAGACAATTTCAGATGTTCTGGCCCTCAGAAAATTGATTGTAAGTATATATGACACTGTGTGCACTTTCATCCTTTTTTTATGTATCTCCCAAGGGATGTTATAAGTCGTCATAATGTGACAGCAATGATGCATTGAAACTGTAAAGACTGATTTTATGAAAGCAAATATTTAATTTTTTATTATTTTAATGAGATTTTTCCTCTGAATTTGCAGAACCTAAAGTCAATCTCCTTAATTTCTTACTCTTAATCCTTATCATTTAACTTGATGTTTTATTGCTTATTTTCCTAACTTTTCTATGTTACCCACAGTGGCGGAACTGTGGGTGGGCACGTGCCCCCCCATTTCAGGGTGATGGCCCCCCTCTAAATAACTAGATAAATTGGTAGATATACTGAGAAAAATGATCAAATAGTTCTTTCTTCTTTCTGTTTAATGTCAGATTTTCCCATCTTAAGAGGTTTGACTACCGATTATAATGCACAATGGTGGTTCGGGAACTTTCAGTACCTTTAAACTTTTAAGGTTTTCCTCGACTTACAATAATTTGGTTAGACGTGATGTGAATGGCGGAGGGATATGCAACGTCTCATTATAAGTAGCTGAGTAAAGAAACATAAAAATATAAATAAAAAGGGAACGGATAAACTTGACGGTATAATGATGATAAATTAAATAATATAACGAGAAAGGAATAAGCGGAGAGTGGAGTTGGAGTTAGGTTTGGTGGGGAGTTCAGAAAGTAGATGGCGGTGCTGTGGCTGGTGATGCAGGTGAGGAGGACCTCTGGAATGACGTTCTTTCTCACTCTGAGCACGGCTGGCGGGCTGTTCACACTGCCTCCTGGGGCCCTCGCCTTACTCTCAATGACCACGTTCCGACCCTCTTTTATGGGGTAAGATAACATCGGTATAGATATTAGATACTTTAATGCCCACGAACTAAGAATATAACTAAGAACTGAAGGAATTAGAATTAAAAGTACGACCCTGACCCTTGAAGAGGTAAGATGGGAATTTCAGCAGTGGAAGGATACTTAAAGCAATAAAGGAAGTTCAGAGAGATATTGGCTTTCCACCCTTGAGTGTTGTGGGATAGAACAAAAAGGAACTATAGATAGGGGTACCATGCATGGTGGTGACCGCGACCACGTGAAGACAGTGACTAGAGATACGGCAGTGGTTAGAGGTACGGCCCAGACTAGAGATGCGGTGAGGGCACGACACGATGATACGCTTCCAACTATCTATCCATTGCCTCAACTTCTTCAATGCCTAATGCTGCCAGATTCTCTTCAACACACTTGTCTCCATGCCTTTCTTGGCCTGCCCAGTGGATGGCGACCTGGCACTTCCACTCCAACAGCTCTCCTCAATGCCTCACCACCTTCATGTGCCCAAACCACCTCAATCTACCTTACTCTCAGCACTGTACTTAAATCCTTGAATCCACATCTAATTATTAGCAAACAGTGTTAATCTAAAATTTATACTCATGAATGGATCTATGATAACATGATGATGAAGGTATTCGTATTATCATCTTATTAGTATCTTATTATTATGGTCATATTATTTTATTTCATTACTATGAAAATTAATAACCTTGAGTATGTTTGGAGTAGAATAAGTATTTACAACAAAAGTACATCTTACAGTAAAAGCCTTATAACTCGGCACGATAGGGGCTCTGGCCCTTGCCGAGTTATTCAATGTGCGAGTTATGCAATGTCCTCCTCTGATATGGGTATAAAAATATATTTAAAAAAAAAAAAAAAATGTAAATACAGTACTGTAAAAGCATAAAAACTACACTTACCAGTGAACGGGTAGAATGTGCTGGATTTGATATCAAACTCAGCACAAATAGCACACATGGACGCACCTGCATCCATCCTTGCCAGCACTTTCACATTTTCCTGCAGGCTCAGGCTCTTCAATTTCATTCCCTTCCTGCTGGAGACACCCTTGCGTGATGGAGCTGACATCTTGATATACAGTACTGTATGATGTAATCCCAAAACACGTAAAATAGGTGGCAAATTAAAGCAAAGGTCAGGAACCAGTGCGTAGGCTGCGCCGTGTTTTTGTCGTCCAAGAACCGTCTTGGATTACGATTCCCAATCCAATAACACTTGCTGAAATGTGTGTTATACTACTTTGTGATATTGTTTGCAATGTTTTGCATTGATTATTATTTCGGCTTCTACCAAGCTTGTGTTTTTGAAGCAGAAACCAATCTTTTTCAATTTTGACAAAAAACGGAATTCGTATCCAAGACGGTGCTTGGACAACATAAACACGGCTCAGCAGCTGACAGCCTACATGCTGGTTCCCGACCTTTACTTTACTTTGCCACCTATTTTACGTGTTTTGGGATTACATTATACAGTACTGTATTTCAAGATGTCAGCTCCATCACGCAAGGGTGTCTCCAGCAGGAAGGGAATGAAATTGAAGAGCCTGAGCCTGCAGGAAAAGATCAAAAGGACAAAAATGCGACTTTATGCGACTGACGATATGCCGAGTGTAAGCGAAGAGATGCAGTTATAACATCAATATGCCGATACATTATTTTTTGCCGACTTTCTGTTTACATGTTCACAGAAGAGGTTGTGAGGGCATGATATTCTGAGTGAAAACCATGAGATGCAGTTTAGGTGAGGCGGTAGCAGAGTGGTTAGCGTCACCGGGTGGCGTTCTCGAAGACCTGAGTTCGAACCCGAGTGAGACCCATAAATCCACTTGAAATCTTTCTGCACCGTTGAGTGGCCTAAGAACACCCACATGCTATGTCCATTAACTCTACCTTCGACTGTGAGTGCATGGGAGGACACAGGGGGCGGCATGAGCCTCTAATCACAGGCGTCACTATAAGAATCCTGCCTGCGCCACCACGGGCGAGGGCCAACCATCACAGCCCTCAAGTGAGCCTCCAGGGCCTACCATCCCACCCCTGGAGCTAACTGCCTACACGCGCTATAGGCATACATATGTGGGGGGGAAAAAAAAAAAAAAAAAAAAAATTACTTTGTCTGTTATACAGTGCCGAGTTATAAGGGTTTTACTGTACTTATATTATCCATCATACTTGTATTAGCTACGTTACTGGTTGTGTTGGTGCCCCCCTATATTTACCTGTGGCCCTTCATCCCGCCCCCGTTTTTACACCACTTAATCTGCCACTGGTTCTACATTTTTTAGGGCCAGAGCCCCTATCGTGCCGAGTTATAAGGCTTTTACTGTATATTATATATATATATATATATATATATATATATATATATATATATATATATATATATATATATATATATATATATATATATATATATATATTCTCCTATTAACAATATCAGACGTGGCTAAGTTAAATGGTTTGTTGAAAATGTGAAACGGGCTCTTATTTGTTGCCCTTCTAGATGTGATTCCTGTTGTGTGGCTTCAGGTCAAGAGAAACTATTGATAACACAAACAGGAGAGAGAAAAAAAGTAGAAGGTATAATAAGTAGCCTGCAAACAATGGTAAATATCACATTAGGGGAAAAAAAATATAGAACTAGTGGCAGAATAAGTGGTGTAAAAATGGGGGCGGGGTGAAGGGCCACAGGTAAATATAGGGGGGCACCAACACAACCAGTAACGTAGCTAATACAAGTAACGATGGATAATATAAGTACAGTAAAACCCTTATAACTCGGCACTGTATAACAGACAAAGTAATTTTTTTTTTTTTCCCACCTATGTATGCCAATAGCGCGTGTAGGCAGTTAGCTCCAGGGGTGGGATGGTAGGCCCTGGAGGCTCACTTGAGGGCTGTGATGGTTGGCCCTCGCCCGTGGTGGCGCAGGCAGGATTGTTATAGTGACGCCTGTGATTAGAGGCTCATGCCGCCCCCTGTGTCCTCCCATGCACTCACAGTCGAAGGTGGAGTTAATGGACTCATGTGGGTGTTCTTAGGCCACTCGACAGTGCAGAAAGATTTCAAGTGGATTTATGGGTCTCATTCGGGATCGAACTCAGGTCTTCGAGAACGCCACTCGGTGACGCTAACCACTCTGCTACCGCCTCCCCTAAACTGCATCTCATGGTTTTCACTCGGCATATCATGCCCTCACAACCTCTTCTGTGAACATGTAAACAGAAAGTCGGCAAAAAATAATGTATCTCGGCATATTGATGTTATAACTGCATCTCTTCGCTTACACTCGGCATATCGTCAGTCGCATAAAGTCGTATTTTTGTCCTTTTTATCTTTTCCTGCAGGCTCAGGCTCTTCAATTTCATTCCCTTCCTGCTGGAGACACCCTTGCGTGATGGAGCTGACATCTTGAAATACAGTACTATGATGTAATCCCAAAACACGTAAAATACGTGGCAAAGTAAAGCAAAGGTCGGAACCAGGGTAGGCTGTCAGCTGCTGAGCCGTGTTTATGTCGTCCAAGCACCGTCTTGGATACGAATTCCGTTTTTTGTCTAAATTAAAAAAGGATTGGTTTCTGCTTAAAAAACACAACAAGCTTGGTAGGAGTCGAAATAATAATCAATGCAAAACATTGCAAACAATATCACAAAGTAGTATAACACACATTTCAGCAAGTGTTATTGGATTGGGATTCGTAATCCAAGACGGTGCTTGGACGACAAAAACACGGCTCAGCCTACGCACTAGTACCCGACCTTTGCTTTACTTTGCCACCTATTTTACGTGTTTTGGAATTACATCATACAGTACTGTATATCAAGATGTCAGCTCCATCACGCAAGGGTGTCTCCAGCAGGAAGGGAATGGAATTGAAGAGCCTGAGCCTGCAGGAAAAGGTGAAAGTACTGGCAAGGATGGGTGCAGGTGCTCCATGCGTGCTATTTGTGCTGAGTTTGATATCAAATCCAGCACATTCTACCCGTTCACTGGTAAGTGTAGTTTTTATGCTTTGACAAGTTTTTTATTTTTTTTTTTTTTTTTTTATTTTAACCCATATCAGAGGAGGATTGCATACTGGCACATGATAACTCGGCAAGGGCCAGAGCCCCTATCGTGCCGAGTTATAAGGGTTTTTTACTTATATATATATATATATATATAAATACTTGAGATCAACATGCAGCAGTTAACAACCTATCCATGAAATTTTTTTTTTTCCAGAAATGTGGGTTCAACTCCATATTTTTAGAAAATGCTGGAAACTGAAGATGCAGAAACAGATCAAGAAACCACATCACGACTCCAAACTCAAGGGACACAGAAAATCCTGTCTCTGATGATCAACAATCCCTTATAGAAGATGATATGTGAGAAGCATATTAAGGTACCCTAGCTTCTATCTTTATTGCTTTTGGTTCAAAAGTTTGTTCCCATATGATGACACTACATATGGTTTTGTAGTCTTAGATGCCTTTTACATACAATTTTATTCACTGGTTAATGAATTTAAATGCACATGGGCAATTTTGCCTTAAATTTTCTTACCCTAGGCCACAGACCACTATATCTCTGGACTGTTCACGCGACAATGTTTTGAAATTGCCAGGCTGCATAGCGGCCTGCGGCCCGCCCGACAAAGAGATATAGTGGTCTATGGACTATCATATAGACTGGTTTATCAGTATATATGATATACTGTAATCTTCGTAAATGTTTGTTCTATAATATTATCAAATAAAAAACAGTAAAACCCGCTAAAGAAATGCCATTAGGAGAGACTGATTCCCTTCAACTCTTCGCCACTTAAAACTTTGCGAGTCAACTTTTATCATGAAGGGTTTCAATAGAAGTGCAATGTTATTAGCTTTCCATTGATGTATTTCGTTTTCTGATAAATGAATTAGAACCATGCATAAATTAGCATTAAATAAATAAATAAAATCATCAATCGGTTAATTTTCCCGATTGAAGAGGTTATTTATTTAGTTAGCGCTAATTTATACATGGTGCTAATTAATTTATCAGAAAAAGAAATATATAAGTAAATAAATAACATCATCAATCGGGAAAATTACCTGATTGATGATTTTATTTATTTATTTAACGCTAATTTATGCATGGTTCTAATTCATTTATCCGAAAATGAAATATATCAATGGAAAGCTAATAAAATTGCACTTCTATTGATACCCTTCATGATAAAAGTTGACATGCAAAGTTTTAAATGGCGAAGAGTTGAAGTTCATGCATATTTCTGCAGTCTCGTAATGGCATTTCTTTAGCGTGTTTTACCGTTTTTAATTTGATAATATTATAGAACAAACATTTACGAAGACTACAGTATATCATATATACTGATAAACCAGTCTATATGATCCGTATATATATATATATATATATGAATCCGAGCGGCCCTCCGACTTCAGGCCCTTGTGCGACAGGCCGATATTCCGTGCGCAGTCCAGGATTACAGTGGTCTATGCCTAGACCTAAACTAGAGTGTACTGGTGTGGCTGTACGATATTGGAACATGTGCCTTCGAGATGTAACCAGTCTTTGTGATTCAAGGTGCTACCCAAATATTCCAAGAATTTGACCATTGGAGGAAATTAAAGGGGCTATTACACTGGGCAAATATTCTGCGGATCTCTGATAAAATATCGAGGATTTTTGCCTATGTAGACCTACGACCGCGGTTCTCCAATCACACTTGCCTCGCGCTCCCTTGTCGTATCGTAGTTTTGACCGATGCATTTCCACAATAACAAAGATGGCTGACGTCCCTCTCCAAGCCCCAGTTTTCACTCAGATCTGGGCTGGTTTGGCCCTAGTGGCACTGAATTTACTTAAACAACGGAAAAAAACCCGAATGTGGGGGAGGAGATGGCCTGCGAGAAGCGGACTGCCTACACTCGCGCGGCGAGGTGGTGGAGTTGCGCTTTATGCAAGAGATACATTGCAGTGTTGTGTTAATAATGTTATAAAAACAGATGACAGCATAGAGTCTATATGGGTAGAGGTTATGGAGGGAACACCCAAAATGGTTTTGGGTGTAGTGTATAGGCCTCCAAACTTATGTAAAGAGGATTCAGCTACTATATGGCAAGAAATAAACAAGGCTTGCAGATATAATCGATTATGCGTGGTAGGAGATTTTAATCTTAGGAATATAGACTGGGATTTAATTATAGGAGACAATGACGCATAGGAATTGTTAAATATAATTCAGGATAACTTCCTAAGCCAAGCAATCAAGGAGCCCAATAGAGGAGATAATATTCTAGATTTATTACTGGCAAACAGGGAAGATTTAGTTACAGAGGTGGAGGTTGGAGGACAGTTAGCTAACAGCGACCATTGTGAAATCAAGTTTTTCTTAAAATGGAAAGTAGGAAATAGAAGTGTTAATAAGCAAAGAGTACCTGCCTTCAGAAAGGCCAATTATGCAGGATTAAGAAGACACCTGGAGGGGATTAACTGGGGGTGTAGGATGGAGGGGAAGGAGTGGTCGGAGGTCAGCGCAGTGACAGGTGTTAGTGAGGTCGGAGCGGATAAGGATTATACATTATTTGTAAGAAATTTCATTGCAGGACAGAAAAAGAATATTCCTTATAGGGCGATAAGATCAAGGAAGAGTGACCCGAAATGAATGACCACGAGTTTAAAACACAACATTGGAGTAAAAAGAAACATGTACTTAAAGTAATCGTCCAGACCCATTTTTATTTTGCCTAATTATGTTGAATGTGCATTCAAAACACCTAATCCACCAAAAATTATTGATTTCCAGGCCTTATTTCCGTAAAAACACTACTTTTGTAAAAAGCATGTGAATTTTTTTTTTCTTCCCTCCAACAGGGCTACGAATATTATTGATGACGTCACAGGAGGAAGTCCAATGTAAACAACAGTCTTTTGCCTGTGTATAGTAGTGGTGGTAGTGGTGGTAATAGTAGTAGTGGTGGTGGTAGTAGTAGTAGTAGTAGTAGTAGTAGTAGTATAGTAGTGGTGGTAGTGGTGGTAATAGTAGTAGTGTAGTAGTAGTAATAGTAGTAGTAGTTGCTTAGTAGTAGTAGTAGTTAGTAGTAGAAGCCACCCAGCCACACCACTGCCTTGCCACAGCGTAGTATTGACGGTATTATTACGTGTTATAGGACAGATATAGACAGTATGGACAGATTATATAACTAAGGGAAGGATTACTGCTAGAAAAGACAAGGTATTACGTTGTGAGAGACAGTGAGATGAAGAGATCAAAGAGCAGAAAAAGAGAGAGCAAAGGAGAGATCGATCGATGTGTGTGTGTGTCTCCCAACATGGCAACTCTAACCCACTGTCTCTCTCTTCCCTTCTTCCTTCTCTCTCTTCCTTCCTTCTTCCTCCTCTCTCTCTCTCTTCCCTTCTTCATCCTCTCTCTCTCTCTCTCTTCCTCTCTTCTTCCTCCTCTCTCTCTCTTCCTCCCTTCTTTCCCTCTCTCTCTTCCTTCCTTCTTCCTTCTCTCTTCCTTCTTCCTCCTCTCTCTCTCTCTCTCTCTCTCTCTCTCTCTCTCTCTCTCTCTCTCTCTCTCTCTCTCTCTCTCTCCTCTCTCTCTCTCTCTCTCTCTCTCTCCTCCTTTCTTCCTCCTGACTATAAGGTTGTAGTGGTGGCTATCAGCGCGGGAAGTGGAGGCTTCCTGCTGTGACATCACTGAGCCGTGCTGCGTCGTCTGCAAGCCTTGAGCAGCGTTTTGAGAGCTCGGGAAATTTGCAGATTTTGATTGCGGATTATTTAAAAACGGCTGACTGGATGCAAAAAGTGACAACATATTGTTGATATACTCGCTAATGGCTATAATTTGATTGCATTAAATCAGGAATGATGAAATGGTCTGGACGATTACTTTAAGGTTCAAGGCTGGACAGGTGAGCAAAGAACAGTATAACGTGATGGCGAGGACAGTGAAGAGATTAATAAGAGTAGCTAAGAACAATTATGAGATTAAGATCGCTGGACAGGCAAAGAACGACACTAAGGGGTTCTATCAGGTATATAAAACGAAGACAAGGGAATTAGTGGGGCCGTTAAGATTAGAGCAGGGTGAGATCTTAAATACGGATGAGGATATGTGTAAACATTTAAATTATTATTTCTTAAGTGTCTTTACTCAGGAGGATACACAAACGATACCTGATAGTGAACAGATGTTTAACCCGTCGGGTGCTGGCCAATTTTTGACATATGACCCACGCCAGTGCTGGCCGATTTTCGATTTTTATTTTTTTATTTATTTGTGGTCTAACGGTTAAATTAAACAATATAAAGACAAACAAACCCTTAACAAATTTATTTTTCATGTCAAAATTAGCTATGAACATTTTTGCTATATTCGGTTTTTTTATCCTAAGAGTTTATTGTTTACGTGTGATGCATGACTACATTTCAACCCTTGAAGTATACAGACTACAAATACATTTTCAAAATCTAATAATCATTTTCAATTACTGTAATAGTATTACAGTATATTACAATGTCATTGGACTTTTTATTTCACTACTCGACATACATCTACCCTCTTATCAGTAATGGATCAATGTATGATATTCTTTGAAGCAGGGCTCCAGGCAAAGCCCTACATTACAGTCACTGCACTGGTAACGCGTGTCCTTCCGCTTCTTGGCATGTCGTGTGGTTTGCTGGCAGACGTGGCACCGTCGTTGTGGACACCGTTGTGTTCCCGTGGCCGGGATTGTTGAGATGAAGTGCGAGACTCCCAAACGCGCGGGTGTATCTCTTGACGGCCCTGCAATGGTCTGTGAGGGCGTTTGTGTCACTCTCTGAACGGTGTTGTGTGCCAAGACACTACGCACCACCTCGATAACGAACTCTTCTAAGGTTTGATTTTCCCCTGTCTTCAGAGTGTAGAGAATGTGGCTGTTGAGAATCGTCATATCAAGGAGGTGAAAAAACATCTTCTTATACCATTTCATTGTTCTTCTAGCACACTCAACACTTGAAATCATGGCATCAGATTTGTCTACCTGTCTCATATTTATGTTATAGTCCATCACCGCTTCAGGTTAGTCGATGTATTTCTTCTCCTTGTAGTCGTATGATTTTGAAGTCTGCATGATAGGTCGATGGACACTAGAGAGCAGGTTGACATCTCTTTTGTCTATCCAGGACATGGCGATGATGTTTTTGGTTGTGAAATAAGTGCACTCGCCTTTCTTGACACGGGGGAATGTTGGCATGTGTTTGCGGCCCCTCTTGACGGTACCACAAACACCTGTGTCGCGCTTGAAGAGGTAATCAGCGAGTAGGGGGCTTGTATACCAGTTGTCAATGTACAATATATGGCCTCGCCCCAAGTACCTCCCAATCAGTGCCTTGACCACTTCACCTGAGACTCCATATTTCTCATATTTCTTTAAATATCTTTTGTCCTCACTAATCTCTGTTTGCTGGCCAGTGTAGAGAAGCATATCCCGTATGTACCCCGTTTGACAGTCGCACATCACAAAGAGTTTGAAGCCAAAACGGTGACGTTTGCTTGGTATGTATTGGCGGAAACTGAGATTGCCTCGCCACAATACCAAGCTCTCGTCGATCACAAGTTTCTGGTGGGGATTGAATGATGACGAGAACTTGCCCCTGCGGTGGTCAAAAACAAGCCTAATCCTTCTCATAACGTCGTTGCTCTCTCTCATGGCAGGATCGAGGTTATCAAAGAAATGCAAGTTCCCCATGATATCGTAGAACCTGTTTTTTGACATTATTTGGCCAAAAATGGGGGTAGCAGCTAAGGGGTCGGTTGACCAATACTTTCTTGCATTAGACTTTTTTATCACTCCCATCAGAAGGACGACACAAATGAAGGAGTAAAATTCCTTGACATCAATATCCTTCCAATGGTAACGTCGAGTGTATGTTGTCTGCACCTTCGCCCCCATTCTGAAATGATTGTAGGAGTTTGTTAGCCCCACTATTGTTTCTATGAGGGCCACTGGAAGAAATTATATAAATAATCTGCATAAATTGACTCAGGAGTGAGTTCAGGGACATTGACCCCTGCGATGGCCTCGTCGAGGAAGGGGTGAATGGTTGGGGTGAAGCTAATCCCATCCTCCCACTCCCACACAAAGTCAGTTTCACCCCCTGTGCTCGTCGATTCAGGGTCAGGCACGTCGTGATGTGCAGGAATATTACCTCCCCTGCGGCGCCCCCTACCACGTGAAACCCTACGCTGGGACGAGGCTGCCTTCCCCTTCCATTTCCCTGTTGCTGCATCCGCACTCGTACCAGGTTGTGGGGATGTAGGAAGAGGTGTTGGTGTGTCAAGGCGAGTAGGTGACGGCATGTCGGCATCAGCTGGGAAGAGAGGGGAAGGGGTAGACCCTTGGGTGATAAGAGGCCCAGCACCACTCACTTTCATTCGCTTGTTCTGAGGTGGATTTCCTGGTAATGATGTTCGTTGCATGGCCACTGGACTGGTCAGCCATGTGGGCACCGATGATGTCTGGGGTTCGTTCACATCCTCTTCATCATCGCCTTGAAGGTGGAGGCGACGCATAGCCGTCGATGCCTTCCCGTACACATCGTACACCATCTTGCGTGGCGAGGGTACCTCACTCTCTTCACCACTCGACGACGTTTCTGATGATTGCACGTAGTCCCGGTCATCACAAGAGTCGTCAAAAGAGTCGTCAGAATCAAAGTCACTTATGTTCTCCCTAAAAATTTCTTCAACTAACTCAGGGTCTGTCAAAGTTCGCTTTCTGGGACGAGACATAATAGCGCTCGTGGTGACAAAACATACTGAAACACCATCAATCTCTTATCCCTATAGTCACCTACGCACACCTTAGGATTCGTTTTACACCAAACAATTCGAGTCGAGTCGAGTCAATTTGAATCACAATGAGTCTTCACTCGTTATGACAATTACTCTCCTTGACTCGACTCAACTCGATTCGACTCGACCCCCTTGGTGTAGGTACAGTATTATCCACATGCTATAATGTTGCCACATCGCTCAAAGGGTGCATGTGTCACCCTATGTGGAAATGGAAAATAATAAGTGAATAGTTTTGCCAAAATGAATTTTTAATTATGCCGACGTATATATACGTCGCTGGCACTGGGAGTGAAAAGCCCTGCCGACGTATATATACGTCGCTGGCACCCGACGGGTTAAAGGAAGTGATGAGAAGAAACTCAAGATACAGTAAAACCCTTATACAGGGAGGTCCCGAAGATACGAGCAGTTAGGTTCCACCTGGCATACTCGTAAAGCAAAATCTCGTATAACGAAACACATAACTAATGGTAAAATATAGGTTTGGTTCCAGGACCCCATCAATTAAAAAAGAAAAGAAAAAAAAAGACATGTTTTTCACGCTAAAATAAACTATAGCAAACACAACAAACACAGCGTCTATATTACCCACACTGTACTACCTATTCTGTAGAAAAAGCATTCTGAAAGAGAAAATAGCACACAAAATAACATAACTGCACATTAATTAAACATTAAACATGCATAACAAGCAAAAAAGACGTTGTAATGTAGGGGACGCCGCGTGATACAAGAGAAGGTAGTGTAGCGGTCCCAAGGTTGGGGCCGCACACCTGCTAATTACCCCTAAAGGTCAGGCCGCGCCATATGCTTAATTACCCTTCAGGTCACAGCTTGCTTGGGGTGACCTCACTGGGGTCAACAAAATCCCCCTTTGTCCAGCCTGGGAGTGGTAGGGCATGCATTTTGAACTTGATAATTTTACTCACCCCAGTTTGAATGCCGTATCATTGGATTTTCGATCTCGTATATTGAAAATAGACCCTAATTTACACCTCATATCATCGGATTCTCGTATACTGAATGCTCGTATAACGGGACCTCCCTGTAACTCGGCACTGCATGACTCTGAATTTGATATAGCTCTGCAAGGCAGAGTTTTTTTTTTTTTTTACATCTATGCCTATAGTGCGTGTAGGCAGCGAGCTCCAGGGCTGTGATGGTTGGCCCTCGCCCGTGGTGGCGCAGGCAGGATTCTTATAGTGACACCTGTAATTAGAGGCTCATGCCGCCCCCCTGTGTCCTCCCATGCACTCGCAGTCGAAGGTAGAGTTAATGGACAGGGCATGTGGGTGTTCTTAGGCCACTCGATGTTGCAGAAAGATTTCAAGTGGATTTATGGGTCTCACTCAGGAACCGGGATCGAACTCGGGTCTTCGAGAATGCCACCCGGTGACGCTAACCACTCTGCTACCGCCTCCCCTAAACTGCATCTCTTGGTTTTCACTCAGCATATCATGCCCTCACAACCTCTTGTGTGAACATGTAAACAGAAAGTCTGCAAAAAATAATGTATCTCGGCATATTGATGTTATAACTGCATCTCTTTGCTTACACTCGGCATATCCTCAGTCGTATAAAGTTGTGTTTTTGTCCTTTTGACCCTTTCCTGCAGGCTCAGGCTCTTCAATTTCATTCCCTTCCTGCTGGAGACACCCTTGCGTGATGGAGCTGACATCTTGAAATACAGTACTGTATAATGTAATCCCAAAACACGTAAAATAGGTGGCAAAGTAAAGTAAAGGTCGGGAACCAGCGTGTAGGCTGTCAGCTGCTGAGCCGTGTTTATGTCGTCCAAGCACCGTCTTGGATACGAATTCCGTTTTTTGTCAAAATTGAAAAAGGATTGGTTTCTGCTTCAAAAACACAAGCTTGGTAGAAGCCGAAATAATAATCAATGCAAAACATTGCAAACAATATCACAAAGTAGTATAACACACATTTCAGCAAGTGTTATTGGATTGGGAATCGTAATCCAAGACGGTGCTTGGACGACAAAAGCACAGCGCAGCCTACGCGCTGGTACCCGACCTTTGCTTTACTTTGCCACCTATTTTACGTGTTTTGGGATTACATCATACAGTACTGTATATCAAGATGTCAGCTCCATCATGTAAGGGTGTCTCCAGCAGGAAGGGAATGAAATTGAAGAGCCTGAGCCTGCAGGAAAAGGTGAAAGTGCTGGCTAGGATGGATGCAGGTGCGTCCATGCATGCTATTTGTGCTGAGTTTGATATCAAATCCAGCACATTCTACCCGTTCACTGGTAAGTGTAGTTTTTATGATTTTACAGTACTGTATTTACTTTTTTTTAATTTTTTTTTACCCATATCAGAGGAGGACATTGCATAACTCGGCACATTGAATAACTCGGCAAGGGCCAGAGCCCCTATCGTGCAGAGTTATAGGTGTTTTACTGTATTGTGATAACTAGGGAAATGGTAGAAGAGGGTATAGATAAAATGAAGAATTTTAAGTTGCGAGGACCAGATTAAGTTTATACCAGAGTATTAAAAGAATGCAAAGAGGTTGTTAGTGAGTCGTTAGTGCACACTTTTAGGAAATCGGTTGATATAAGCGATGTGCCGTTATTATGGAGGAAAGGAAATGTAGTGCCCATATTTAAGAAGGGAGACAGAGGACTTAAGTCAAATTATCGACCCGTTAGTCTAGCATCAGTGGTACTAGGTAAATTATTGGAATCTATTATTGCAAAAAAACATTAGAGACCATTTAGAAAAACATAGATTGATCAATGATTCACAACATGGATTCACCAAGGGTAGGTCATGTCTCACCAATTTATTGTATTTTTATAGGAAAGTTTATGAGACGGCAGATAATGATAAGGATTATGATATGATATACCTGGACTTTAGTAAGGCATTCGACAAGGTACCACACGAGCGACTCTTAAATAAGGTTAAGGCTCATGGAATAGATGGGAAGGTTCTTCGTTGGATCAGAGCTTGGCTAATTGATAGGCAACAAAGGGTTACAATTAATGGTTCCAAATCTGAATGGGGACTGGTGACAAGTGGAGTTCCACAAGGGTCTGTTTTGGGCCCATTACTATTTTTTATTTACATCAACGACTTGGATAGTGGGATTAGCAGTGATATCAGCAAGTTTGCTGATGATACTAAGATAGGTAGGATTATTGGATCACAGTCTGATGTAAACATATTGCAGGGAGACTTAGATAAACTTAATGAGTGGGTAGTCAGATGGCAGATGGAATTTAATATTGATAAGTGCAGCATTATGAATGTTGGTAGAAAAAACCCTGGTAATAGATACACCATACGCAATGTATTACTGAAAAGATCAGAAGGTGAGAAAGATCTGGGAGTGAGGGTGAGCTCAGACCTCTGACCTAGGAAACAATGTATTGAGGCTAGAAATAGAGCTAATTGGGTGTTAGGATTCATTACCAGAAGTGTTTAAAGTAGAAGTGTGGAAGTTATTCTAAAGCTTTATTTGGCTCTAGTCAGACCTCACCTAGACTATGCGGTTCAGTTTTGGTCTCCATATTACAGGATGGATATAGCCTTGTTAGAATCAGTGCAGAGAAGGATGACCCAAAATTATTCAAGGGATGCGTAACTTTAGTTATGAGAAGAGATTGAAGCTATTAAATTTACACTCACTCGAGAGACGCAGAGTAAGGGGCGATCTGATAGAAATTTCTAAGTGGATAAAGGGATTTAATAAAGGACAGGTAGGAAAAGTCTTACGGCTATTAACCAGGGTAGAACAAGAAGTAACTGATTCAAGCTGGAAAAGCGTAATTTAAAAAAGAAATAGGAAAAACTGGTTCACAAATAGGGTGGTAAATGATTGGAATGGAATCAGTAGACAGGTAGTTAGTGCGGAGTCATTAGAGAGCTTTAAAGGGAGGCTAGATAAATTCATGGATGGGGATGAAAGGTGGATGTAGGTAGTGTTAAGTAACAGGAACTACCTCGTGTAGGTCTCACGGCCTCTTGTAGCTTCCTTATTTTCTTAAGTTCTCATGTTATTTGGCGCCAGCAATTCGGCTGTATTAAAACACTATCCGTCCATGGGATGCATTATCCGGTGAAAATTCTCCAGAATTCTGGAGATTCTCCAAAAGTTGGACAAAGGCTGGGCCATTCGGCGCTGCTGAATGATAAGCTTCGGCCTGGTTGAGTCTGAAGGATTATCACTGAACCAGGTTTACAATGCAGACGAAACTGGTCTATACTTTCGGTCTTTACCCAGTACAGGTTGAAGTTCCCAAACTCGGCATCCCAAGACTCGGCAACACCCAAAACTCGCCTATGGTTCCGGATTTTCCAAAACACGGCAGAACACCCAAAACCTGGCGCGTAGTTGCCGGGTCGGCCACTGGGTGACACCACACTAGGCCGCTTGGTTTCTCCTGCCGATTTGTTTGTTGTTATTGTTCAGTGGTGTTGTGACTGTAGAGTTGTGTACACTGTTATTTTGTTATGAAGATTACACAGTTATGAAGATATGTGTATAAGATCCATATTCCATTCTTTGGAATACCAGCACCTGTTCTTGTACAGGTAAGCTCATACTGATTTATATTTATACATATTCTCCTTCTTCCTCTATCTCAGTACGTATTATATACCGTATTAGAATCCAAATAATTCTTTCCTGTGATTTTTTTCATGTGATCTTCATGCTTTTTATCCCCTTAATATATCTACGTTCTAAAAGTCGGAAAATTCCATTACTCGGCTCGGCGCTGGTCCCGAGGTTGCCGAGTTTGGGAACTTCAACCTGTAATACCTTGGTCAATGAGAAGGAGAAGTCGGTACCTGGGCGCAAGCTTTTCAAAACACGTGTGTCTGCTAAGTGTTGCGCCAATGCAACAGGTAGCCATCGCCTGTCTATTATTATTATTATTATTATTACAGTATTATAATTATTATTATCATTACAGGTATTAATGTTTTTAATATTGTTAGTTATACTGTTCTAGCCATTATTTTTATTATTATTATTACTGCTATGATAATTTTCCTTGGTTATTATTGGGTTCATGGGTGCCAGAGGGGCCTAGGGGGGTAGTGATGCATTATCCGCTTTAGACGTTATTCTGCAAGGCCTTGGCTGCTATGCGCCGGATAAACAGGAGATTACTGTACCTGCATAGTCCATCAGCGCCAACTTCGGCTATATGAGCATGTGGCACGCTACCCTCAAACCGATCCATCCTTCCCATCGGGTTGCATCTGTAAGAAACAATCTGGTGTGGAGGAGTCCAAGGGGGCGCACACAAGGCTCGTGGCTGGGGCAAGTTGATGTTTCCTGTCGAGAGTTGTTTGGTATGGGAAAGGAGCCTGCATGAGGACTCGCGCATGGTGACCCCCGGGAGTGGCGTCGTAGGGTGGGAGAGGCGACGTGCCTCACCAGCTTATGCCCCCAATGATTGATTGATTGGTTGATTGATTGATTATAATGTAGGTGCTTTAATTTCCAAATTATTGAAATTAAAGGATATCATACAGGTCAAGAAACCCCATGTATTTTATTTAACAAAGTAAATTGCACTTACATTGCATATAATATAAATAATAAACATTGCAGACAACAATGTTTTCAAGTATTTTTGCATAGATTACCTGGCTTGTGCAGTGCAAGTGACATGTTTGCTTACTGTAATGGGAGAAGCTGTCAGGCTGTGATAATTAATCTTATGTGCACGTTTATAGATTGACTAAGAATCCCTGATAAATAGTGTATTTGCAGAAATCAGGGGTAGTGGATGTATGGTTTCAATAAAAGATTGTGAAGCATTGGTGTAATCCGTTGTAATTATATTTTCATGGATAACTTAGCCACTATATCATAATCTGTGCAATGGTACTTATACTTGCTTCTGTAGCAATAAGGCTGTGTAAATTCAAAGTTTGTATTGGTTATATTTTTGTATCTTTGATTCAGACTGCATTGTATTTCAATAATGTATGTGGACTTTGTGTCTGGAATACTAAAGATTTATCATCATTATCATTATAAAAGAAATATAATATAATAAACTAATAAAATATTCTAATAATAATAATAATAATAATAATTTTATTAACACCCGGAGGCATACAGGCAAAAAAGCAACAAGACAAAGAGTTAACTCAAGTACTAGAGCAAAATATACATAATATAGGCACATTAGAGTACATAGTACCAAAGTGCATATAGTACATAGGGTATACATACATGGACACCTGTGCTACCCCACATTCTGTACAAACAGCAGGCCCAGCCACTGCTGTTGTATAGGTCCACATACATAGGCCGAGCTCTGTCTGATGGAGTTCGCAGAGAGCTCCACCCTACTCCTTAAGCTGAACACGGAGTGTCGACGGTTCACATCCAGATTGTTCACCTCGTTCCTAGCGAAAGCCAGGGACGAGCTGTACCACCTGGGCAGCCCCAGAAGCCTCTTAAGGATGTCATTGTGACAGACCTTAAGGCATTTCAGAGTGGCCACCTTGAACCGCGACCACAGCGAGTTGCAGTATATAGAGTAGCAGTGACTCCTGAATAACTCCATCTTCACCTCTCTGTTACAGTAGGAAAATTTCCTCTGTAGAGTATTTCCCACGACAAGAAGCTTGGTGGTCTGCTTGATGATATCATCATCATCAGTCATGTCGTGGGATATAACATGGCCTAAGTATGCGAATCTATCCACAAAAGTAAGGGCAGACCCACTGAGCCATGCTGTTTTGAGGTAATTCACCAGAGTGCATGCCGGTGATACTACCATGCACTCTGCCTTACTGGTGTTGTAGACCTAATGTAGTTCTTAGCCTAACTTTTAATTTTAAGACTCCATGGATTCTTCCTTAATCCTCATCTTATATTTCATACCAACTTATTTGGCAAATACAAGTGAGCCTCAATACCTAGATGAAATCCAAGATGAATTTCTGGATCTATGGAAAGACTCTCCGGCTCGTGATCTGTTAGGAGAAATCGGTGACTCAGTTCTGGTGTGCTATGTATCCGTCATACTCTAAAGTCAGCATGATGGCCTTACGTGTCCTTCTTCCATTTTCTTCCACCTACCTGTGTGAGGCAGGATTTTCAACTCTTGTCATCATAAAAACGAAGAATAGGAACAGATTGGATGTCGGGGATGACATGAGATTGGCTCTAACAAAAACTCGGCCACGAATTTCAAGACTTGCTGCTCAGATGCAACCCCAATCATCCCACTAGCTGGGTTGGCTTGCTGTTGAAAACTGTGAATGTTGAGATTATTGAAGGAATTATTGTGTTAGTTTATATTTTTCGTTCTCAAATAATTAGGTTAGAGAAATATATTTATCTATCGATTTACTTTATTATGCCAAGTTGAAGCAATGCTGTACTTTAGATTGCTAATAAATAATTACAGAATTTATGAATATTTTTTTTATGTTTATTTTCCTTTCCTTCACAGAATATTTTTTTAAATCAAGCTGCTGATAGCAGGGGGTCATGTGGGTTTCAAGATTTTGGGAAAGGGGTCACGAGTGCAAAAACGTTGGGAACCACTGTCCTAATATATTATGAGGTGTTATTAGGTAGTTGAGATGTATACTAGTGTTGTATTGTTAATTATATTAGCAGTTGAAATGTTAGGCTCGATTGTTTCGAGCATAGCTTCAGACGAGCTCATCTCCTAGGGTTCGGGAGCCCACCCGGACAGAGTTAGTCCGGCTGGCATGCTGTCTGTATTTGCCTTCACAAGTAAAGACGTTGCCACACTAAAGTGTTTCCTGTGTCCTAGCCAGTCAGGAAGAATAACACATGGCGCTGCGGACAGGATCTCTTCGTCGTCTTCCTTCACCCTGACTGATGTTCGCGGGATAGCCGTTCTGTGGCGACGACAGTACCAACATGGGAGACATGGAGCAACTGGCGAATCTGACAGTGCAGCAGACAGCGCTCTCGGCCCAGCGTGAGGAGCGTATGGTGGCTATGATGGAGCGCCTACTGAGCCCCGGTGGCGCTGGCGCGGCCAGCAGTGATCACCGCCCTGCCACCAATGACGCCCTAGCAAGGCTGCCTGCCGCCTTTCCTGACCTCATCGGCTTCACTACGTGACTTCGCCGCCTGGAAGATGAAATTCGACGGGTATATGTTGTTGACCCGCGCCGACAACCTACCGCTGAAGGAGCAGCGAGCCATCCTGCTGAGCCTGTTGGACGAAGATTGGACTAGGGTGATCAGGTACGCTCTTCCAGTAGCTGAGGACACTCTTGCAAAGGAGGTCGTAATGGCAATGGAGGCGCATCTCAGGACGCAAAGGAACGTCTTGGTGGATCGGCTCGAGTTCTACTCCCGGATACAGGAGGAAGGGGAGACCTTCGACGACTTCCTTTGCTCCTTGAAGGAAATAGCCCCCTTTTGTGACTTCTGTCAACATTGCTTCGACTCCCAACTTCGAGACCGCGTGGTGTGTGGTGCACGAGACGATGAGGCAGTGAAAGCAATGCTGAAAAATAAGGATTTGACGCTTAACAACGCAGTTGATGTCTGTCGAGCGTCAGAAGTGGCCAGGAATACTCATGCTGAGCTTCGTAGTGGTGCGATAGGCAAAGTATCTGCGTACCGGCGACAGAGGAGTCAGACCCGTGAGTATGGTGCAACTCGGGACATTAATCAGAAGTGTACGCGGTGTGGTTACAGACGCCATAAAGACTCTACTGCCTGTCCGGCTATCGGTGCTACCTGCCGGAATTGTGGTGAATCAGGGCACTTCCAATCAGTGTGTGGACGCTTTGACGTGGATGTATCGGACGCCTCCACAGAACGTACCACAGAGAGTTTGTCAGTGCCGACTACCTCGAGATGGGGGGAACGTCGCCATCGCCAATGTAAGCGACAAGTGAGACAAACCATTGCCGATGTCTACACTAAAGGGCTGGCTGCACGCCCCACTCCTCAAGTGTCTGTGACGGTGACTCACCCGGCAGGCGTCGCTAACGTCCGTTGTACGCCCGACACAGGAGCAGAAACTACAGTTATGGGCAGTCAGCTGGCTCTTCGTTTAGGAATCGACATTGATAACTTGCTTCCTGCCCACGCATCGTTCAGTGCTGTTGGAGGCAACCCACTGGAGTGTAAGGGTTAAGTTGGTTGCTCACTGGAATTAGGGGGTCACCGCACTGAAACAGCCGTCCACGTAATTGACAACTTGTCAGGAATGCTGATTAGCTGGTTCGACTGTTCAGCGCTAGGGATCGTACCTGCGGACTTTCCACGGCAAATCGGTACAGTTGTATCTGACCCAAGGGACTCCAAGTATGATGTGCCTGCAACACTGTTCGTGGACCAGAACAGTAAGGCTGTAAGTCACGAAGTCATCGCTCAGTTACCAGCATGGACACACGACACTGATCCGTCAGATGAGGTTCGGGCTGCGCACGCGGGTCAAATCCAGCCATGTTTTCCACGCGTGTTTAGTGGTGAATCAGCGTTGCGCACAATGACTGGTAAGCCTATGGTGATAGAACTTACGTCTGACGCGGAGCCATTTGCAGTCACCACCGCCAGACCGCTGCCCTACAGCTGGAGAGACGACATCAAGAAGCAACTCGATGACCTCCTTGCCAAACATATAATCGCGCCCGTCGACTACCCTACGGATTGGTGTCACCCCATGGTGCCTGTGCCAAAGAAGAATGCCGGTATCAGAATGTGCGTGGACTTAACCAAACTGAACAAATACGTGCGGCGACCCCATGCTTCCACCACACGTTGCAGTCGCTGATATCGCAGCAGGTCACGCCCGCTGGATGACCACAATGGACGCCGCCATGGGGTATCACCAGATCGCGATTGCTCCTGAGAGCCAGGACCTAACGTGCTTCATTACACCGTGGGGCAGATTTAAATTCAAGCGCGCGGTCATGGGATTGGTGTCCTCTCCGGGGATGAATACAACCGCAGAGGAGACATCGCTCTGGGAGGCATACCCTACACTATCAAAGTTGTCGACGACATCCTCGCTTACGACGACACATATCGGGCACACCTCCAACACGTGACTGACATCATGCGAAGATGCAACGAGGCCGGCATCACTTTAACCCCTAAGAAGTTTCTATTCGCGAGGAATGAAGTGGAATACTGTGGGTTCCGAGTCACCAAGAATGGCTACTCATCGAACGATCAAAAGGTCACCGCCATCAAGAATTTTCCTCGGCCTGGGAACATCACTGATTTACGTTCGTTCATGGGTTTGGTCAACCAATTGGGGAGCTCCTCACAGGAAATCGCCGCCGCAGCCCAACCGCTTCGAGATCTTCTGAAGCAAAACCGTATTTGGGCATGGACCGAACACCACGATGCAGCATTCCTCGAGGTGAAGAGGGTGCTTATATCACCGCCCATCCTGGCATTCTTCGATCCGAAACTGCCGACTGTACTGCAGACGGATGCTGCCAGGACGCGAGGGTTGGGATTCGTGCTAAATGCAGAAACACGGGGACTTCTGGCGTATGGTTCAGTGTGGTTCACGTTTCCTCACCGATAAAGAGAGTCGGTATGCTGTAATTGAGCTGGAGCTGGCTGCATGCGTATGGGCATGTCAGAAGTGCCGGATATTCCTAGCAGGTTTGCCTCACTTCGATCTGGTAGTGGATCACCGCCTGTTGGTGCCCATTTTGAGCCATAAGCTTCTGTCAGAGATAGAAAATCCGCGGCTGCAGCGTATGCGTGAGAAGTTAATCCTGTACAGTTTTACAGCCAGTTGGCAGAAAGGGACAGCGCACCAAATACCAGACGCGCTTTCACGCTCACCGGTCTGTGATCCGGAGCCAATCCTCGACACAGCTGTAGTGAAGTCAGATCCGTTGCACGAGACCTTAATTGCGGCTTTGGAGGCATCCCGTGCAGCAGAAGATGGCTTTCGACTCGCCCCAGTGGTAGACCCAGGATTGGAAAAGGTATGTGCTGCTGCTTCACGTGATCCCGAGTACTCGTCTCTTAAACAAGCCATCCTACAGGGGTTCCCGGAACATCACCTTCAGTTTCACAGTATCATCCGGCCTTATTGGGGAGTCCGGCATCTGCTGTCATCGGATGATGACATGATCGTATACGGGGCGAGACTAGTCATCCTGACCAGCCTACGCAAGGAAGTTCTCGGCCGCTTGCACGAAGGACATCAAGGTATTGAGCGAATGAAGCGCCGAGCACGTCAAACAGTATACTGGCCTGGGATTGATAACGACATCGCCAACACCGTGTCTGCCTGTCCCCGTTGCCGTATGGCACTACCCAGCCACGCCAACGAGCCGCTGTGGATGGACGATCGGCCGCCCACTCGAGTGTTCGAGTCGGTGTCAGCCGACTACTTCCATGTAGCGGGCAGAACATATTTGGTATATGTGGATCGGCTCTCCGGCTGGCCATATGTGATAACGTGTCCCAGAACTGCCTCTGCTGACCATCTAGTCCGTGAGTTACGCCACCTCTTCGGCATGACTGGGGTTCCGACTATACTGCGGACTGACGGGGGACCGCAGTTTGCGTCATCGACTATGCGCAGGTTTTTGTATCGCTGGGAGGTTCGCCACGAGATGTCGTCGCCGACCTACGCCAGAGCTAACGGTCACGCGGAGGCAGCTGTGAAGACTGTCAAAAAATTGATTATGGCAGCAACGACCGGTAGGCAGTTAGACGACGATGCATTCGAGCGAGGTCTCCTGGAGCTAAGGAATACGCCATGCGCTAGCGGAAGATCACCCGCGCAAGTTCTCTTCGGGCATCCGTTGCGGTTTGGGTTGCCCACTCATCACCGTGCGTTTGCCCCAGAGTGGCAGCGCGCAGCCGATGAGTGTGATGCCAGAGCTGGTAATCTCCGGCATCAGACGAAGCAGCATCATGACCTGCCTGTACACTTCATGGCTTACGCATCGGCTCCAGGGTTGATGTCCAGAACAACGTTACAGGCCTATGGGATCGTGCAGGCGAGGTGGTCGGAGTTGGCGACAGGCGAAAATACCTCGTAAAGCTGGGTAGTGGGAGACTTTATTGGAGAAATCGCCAATTTCTGCGTCCGTACCGGCCCCTGCTCACGACTACGCCTGCAACGTCTCATCCTGCCATGGAGACTTTACCAACGCCGCCTACGTCGCCTGCCCAGTCTGACACAGCCACATCAGCGGTCAAGGAAGACAAGATTCCCCGTCATAGTAATCGCCTCCGCCAGCCTCCTGAATGTCTGCACGTCACTTGGGGGCCTGTGGCTTCATACACTTAGCTCTTTTTATAACCATTGTATGTCGAGTATTTATGGTTAATGTATTTGATTTTTGTTATAATGTTCATTGCTTAAGATTCATATGTGTTTATTAATCTTGGGGGAGGTGTTGTATGTATCTTCGGGGGAGATGTTTTATTGTTAATTAGCAGTTGAAATGTTAGGCTCGATTGTTTCGAGCATAGCTTCAGACGAGCTCACCTCCTAGGGTTCGGGAGCCCACCCGGACAGAGTTAGTCCGGCTGGCATGCTGTCTGTATCTGCCTTCACAAGTAAAGACGTTGCCACACTAAAGTGTTTCCTGTGTCCTAGCCAGTCAGGAAGAATAACACAACTAGTAACTCCCATTAGATTGAGATCGTTCGGTTTAAGAGGCCATCGGCTGCCACGTGACGCACGCTTTAGTGCAAGGTAAGCCTTCTCAGACAGCACGTTAACAGCTGCGCCTTTGTCTACCGCGAACGATGCTCCCACGGATCCTAATCTGGTTGGCAGAGCTAAAATATTGGCTTGACTGCAAGCGGCTACTAAAGATGAGAGAATATTACTGTCATCCAACTGAGTTGCAGTATTAGCAATTATACCAGTTCCTTTTGCTAGTCTGGTCTGGATTTTACAGGGCGTGCGGCTTCCCCCACTAGGTGTTACCGTGACTCTGACTTAAGGCCGGTTCACACTGGCCAAATACCTGCACATTTATGCCCCGGGAAACTGGGGCATAGCGGCCGTAAGCCACAATTACGTTCACACACGCGATAAGTTCCGGGGAACAAATAGCCCGGTTGCTGTCCCCGCCATCAACAAATCGTAAAATTTCGGTAATGGGCATTCACCGATTTCGATGCTGAAACTTAATTTTCTTGAATAATTTTGATATGCTTTGAATGAATTTGCCACTCGTTTTTGTCGGAAATTAATGTTTGTTTACAGGTGTGGTGGACGCTGCCCAGCCAGTACCTGGTACTCTCGTCTACCAAGATTCTCGTCCCGACACAAAATGGGAATTTTGGCCGACGGTAATGGTTAGGAATTAGGTTATTTATACAGAAACACAGGTAAAAGCTTAATAGAGATATATATTGAGTTGTAGATAATAGGAACACTGAACAAAGGGAAAAGTCGAAACTCTCGCCGACGGGGACTAAAGATCTGGTAGACGAAAGTACCATGAACCTCTCAGCCCCTCCCGGCCCGCCCCACAAACATTCCACTCCTCTTTACGCTGTCGTAGTATTGATAGTTTATTATTTTCCTTGATATCATCTACTAAATCAAACCCCACGTCTAACCTAACCTAATCTGATTTAGCCTAACAACCATTTCTGGCTGTAGCTAATAACGGAAGCTGTTTGGTATTATATGTATCGCCATTGCCATGGGAAATTAGGATTCAAAGTAAGGATGAAAAGATCTGCACGATGATGTAAGTTAAATTTGTTCGTTTTTAGTGCCCAATACCGAAATTATACCAATTAAAGGGGCCCTATAGAAGACTTCCAACGTAAGGCCTGGGAAATGGTTTAAGCTCAAACACTTTTATATCTTCTCAAATGATATTGATGAGCATTGTGGGAGAGGCGAGAGGGAGGGATGGGTGGGTGAGGGAAGAGGGTGGTGCTGGCTTCTGCGTTTGTTGAAATTTGGCGCGCGAAAGTTCCCAGCAACCGGCACATAAAGACCACTCGAGCGATGTACGTTTTTCCGGGGAATGTTTCCTGCGATTTGTGCCCCGGGGCACAAAACCTGCACATGGTCCCCGTTATTTGGCCAGTGTGAACCACACTTTAGTTGAATCCTTAAATTTGAAAGGATATTGCAGTTTTCTGCAGTGATCGTAGCACTCATGGATAACACATTAGGAAGGATTTTGTGTCGCACCGCGGGGAACAGCAGTGTTACCAGAACCAGTATTTCCCAGTCTTGCTGGTTTACGGTAAGAAGTCATCTGTAATCGTGCGCGATCATGTGTACCAGTAGAGGTTCTGTTTCCGTCGAGTCCCTTGAAGCAGGTAATTGCTCTGAGGCGGCTTCAAGTTTCCTTTAGCAGCGACAAGCTTTCAATTTGACATAACACCGATTTGCAGTGTGCCCTTCACGTTGACAATAATGGCATGTCAAGATAGATCTTTGATGAGGACTAGGTATGGCTGCAACTGTGGTATAATATACATCTATATCCCCATTGGCTACATAGGCTGGGTAGTGGCCACACATGACACAGTCGTGCGTATTTCGCCATCCTTCTCTTCTATCTTGATTTTTTATTTTAATACAAAGTCATGCAGTAGGATACTTCTTGGGGGCCATAATTAAGAGACAAGAGAAAGTTTTTCCTGAAGTTACCTCTTAGCAACATTATATATGCAAAGAAGTCAAGGAATTTGCGATTGTTACAAAGATAAATGTTATCTTCCTGGGTCCAGCCATTCTCCTTTAAATACTGGATGAAATCTACAGAAATTCGGTTAGCCTCCACCTGTGCATCTAACAAATCAGTGGCAGCAGCACCGATTAGCAGTCTCAACAACTAAATTAACTCCTTTCACTAAACTGTGCTTGTTGTTACTCCCAAAGGATTCTAGAAAATTATAACGAAAGGTTTGGTAATCCTTGTTTGCTTGGGGTTCAGTAAAAGCATTAGCTTGCATAAGGTGTGCAGCTCGTGAGCCTGGCTGTAGGTGTGAGCGAACAAATGAAATTTTGTTATTCTCATCAGTAATAAATGAATTAGCCATTATATCCTCGCACATGGCAATGTACTCCCGGGCTGTGTAATCTACATCAACTCCCAAAAAAGGCCTAAGAGCCACACTGGTAGGTAATAACTTCATCGCTCCAGCCGCCTGTGCAGAAGGTTGAGGTTGCGAGGGCATTGAACTAATAATATCTGCTCTGGCGGAAGTAGCCATGCTTGTTAGTGTAGGCTGAGGTAAAGAAGGGTTAAGAGAAGCAGGTGGAAGCCTGAAGTGTTGCGTGCCGCTTCGCAGTACACGAGGGCTATCACTATTTTCCTCAAAATTAGACTTAACACCTCCCTGTGTTTCAGTGCTCTCGTCAGGATTGGTGGGTTTATTCTCACCACAAAGTTTAGCAAATTCCTCACTTTTGGGGAGGCGGTGGCCGAGTGGTTAGCGTCTTGGAGTGGTGAGCTCGATGTCCCGAGTTCGAATCCTGCCGGGGACACAGCTCTTTCGGCCATCTTTAACATGGTCGACAAGAGCCTGGGAGGTGAGAAAAAGGTCCCGAGTTCAAGTCTCACCAAGGAGCAACTGTAAATCCATCGACGAGTGGCCGAAGCAACGCTCATGCTGCATTCCTGTTCCGTCGACTGCGACTTCAAGTGCGGCGATGGGACAACAGGTGGCAGTGTGTGCCTAAAAACTGAGGGTGGACCATCATAGAAAACGGACTTTCACCTATAACATCACAGGTGTCACTATAAAAATCCAGCCTGCGCCAACTAACGGGCGGAGGCCCAAACAACCATCACGTCCCTCCAGATTGATATAATTTATAGCCTACTATAGTCTTTCCAATGTATCAAGTCACTTTAGTTGCTTTAATTTCTACCCATTATCATTATAATTATATATATTATATTATAATATATATATATATATATATATATATATATATATATATATATATATATATATATATGTAAAGCGAGAAAATGGGTTAAACCTTTTGATTCATGATTGACGAAGAGTTTACGTTGAGTGGGGGGGGGTAAAGTAATATATAAATGTCGAGTAATTAAATGATCGTCATTTTCCTTCACTCCTCAGTTCTGAATCACTATATATATTTTCCGACAATACTTTTGTGCCGGCGATAGCTGGTGACGTCAGCAGGCAAGTCGAGCAAGGAGGGAGGTGGCCATATTAGTTGTCTTTCGGTCCACGTCTACAGCTGTGGTAACACGTGTGGGGAGTTGTGGCTATCAACCCTGTTAAAGGTATGTGAGGGGAAGTGTATTGGTGGGGATGTAGAGGAGATTGATTATTTACCTGTTATAGCATGAAAGCTCATGGCCATATGTTATTTATAGGGTTTTAGGGAGCGGGGTGGAGCTGACGGGGTGAGCAGCTGTGAGCTTGTGGGAGCTGACGGGTGAGCTGTGGGAGCTGAGTGGATGACCCTGCACACACCAATGGATACAGCTGAGGCCATGTTTTCATAGCTGGAGTGTGTGTGTATAGATACTTTACACAGTGAGTCAGTGTGACGGGAAGTTACACAGTGATTCAGTGTGACGGGAAGTAGGACAGTTGAAGTCAGTGTGACGGGAAGTTACGCAGTGATTTAGGGTGAAGGAGTTATAGGGTTTTGGTTAAGCACGAGCTGAGAGTCGCGTCGTGTCGATGTTCATATTGTTAAGTATATTTATTTGTTGAAAAACCTTAGGTTAAGGAGGGAAGTGATTACTGGTGAATCAGTAGGTGATAATATACTGATATTCTGTTAATGAGTTGTTTATTCAGACCCATTAGTACTCACATATTCTCTTAATCTTTTATTTTTTTCCCACTTATTGTGGGTGGTGGCAGCGTAATAGCCAGGATTGTGGAGCCCTTTGAGTTAACGTCAAAGCTATAAAGGGGGCGCTACATATACATTCCTACTCTCCTTCTATGGTGAGTGAACATCACCTCCCTCACAATGACGGGGGGGAACAAAACTACCACTCTACTAATTGAGAGGGTGGTTGGTGGATAATTTCCACAAGTGACTTGATAAAATGGAAAGATTATAGCGCTATATAGGCTAAAAGGGCAAGTCAATATTAGATCTTGGAGCCATAAGTTGCAGGTACAAAAGTTTAGTAGAATTTTTGTTAGTAGAATTGTAATAACAATCACTGCAATATTAATTATTATTAATACTGCAATTATTTAATGTGATTACTTTCTCTCAAGTGCTTTTAAAGTCTTATGTTTTTATTTAATGTAGAGGCTCACAAAGAAGAAAAGTATAGTAACAGAGAGGATATATATATATATATATATATATACACAGGAGAACCTCATTTAACCGGCATTCAAAACAACGGCAGCCTCAAAACAACGGCACTAATCGACCCAGGCATTTTTTTTTTTTTTTTTTTTTCCAGGCCTCCAGCAGGGAGGACCACGGGCTAGCTTGAGCCCGTCAGAGAGATCCTGTGAAAAAAGAGAGGAGAGTGTTCGTGCTGCTGGCGTGCGACACGAAAACTGGCTTGTCCATCCTGACGAGGAGTGCGGGGTAGAAAGGGGCACTCAGCAGGATAACCCAGGCATTAATTAGGTATAATTATTTAAAAAACTGAGAAAATCGGCAGAAATTTAGTTCAAATTTGGCGGGGTACGCAGGGTTGGCAACCCTTTCATCCCTTTCACTGCTAAACTCTGGAACTCTCTTCCTGTTTCTATTTTTCCACTTTCCTATGACCTACATCTTTTCAAAGAAGAGTAACAAGACACCTCCCGAACTAAATTGGCTCACCCCCCTTTTTTATTTTATTCTCTTACTGTCTTCTTTATAGGGACTGGCAACTAAACAGGCTTTGTGTTACCCATTTTTGTTGTGCCCTTGGCCAGTTCCTTGTGGTGTAAGGGGAAAAAAAAAAAAAAAAAAAAATGTATTGGGATTTTGGGCGATTACAAAATATAATATATATATAGTATATATTATTATAGTTTAATATATATATATATATATAATATATATATATATATATATATATATATATATATATATATATATATATATTATATATATAAATATATATATATTACAGGAGAACCTCGTTTATCCGGCACCCTCGGGGGGGAGCGCATGCCGGATAACTCATTTTTGCCGTTGTTTTGAGAGTTACTCTTATGGATCGCCCAAAATCCCAATAAATACTTTGGTTTTCTGGAGGTGGTTGTTGTTTGTTTTAGGGCTGCGAGGATCCCTTGGGGAACACTATGAGCCCTGGTGATGTCCCTATGATGCTATCACAGGCGCGGTAGTTGACCTGTCTTCCTCAGGAAGGCACAGGTGAGGCGGATGACGGCGTGTTGCCGAGAGGGGGGAACGCCAGCCGCCGCCAGCAGGGTGGGCAGGTCAAAGGTGGTGACGTTCAGGGCGAGGAGTTGAGACTGTAGCACTACACGGTGTGAGTGGAAGTGCGGACACTGCAGCAGAAAGTGTTCAATAGTCTCCGGAAAATTCATGCACCAAGGGCAGTGGGGGTCAGGGGACAGACGGAGGCGATGCAGGTGAGCTGTGAGTGTCGTGTGCCCCAGGCGGAGGCGGGTGAGAGTGACATCCAGGACACGGGACTTTTTCCGTATCCACGGCTGGGAGGAAGTCACTGCGGTATTGGCCCATGGAGGTGATGCGGAGGGCATCGCCGAGTGTGTTATTTCAGGTGAAGCGGCAGACCCGGGAGATCAGGCGTTTGGCCGCGGAGAGCGGCAGAGGGAAGGGTGTCGTGTTTACATCTGTTAAGGCCATCCTGGCAGCAGAATCAGCCACCTCGTTGCCTGGGATACCAGCGTGGGAGGGAACCCACTGGAAGACGATCTCCCACCCCTCGTTGGTAAGGTGAAGGGCCCTCTGGATGGTGTGGACGAGGGACGTAGAGGATCGTGGATGGCGGGAGAGGAGGAGGTGGAGTGAGGAGAGGGAGTCTGTGTAGACCACAGCCTTGCCCAACTAAATTTCTGCCGATTTTCTCAGTTTTTGAAATAATTATACTTAATTAATGCCCGGGTCGATTAGTGCCGTTGTTTTAAATGCCGGTTAAATGAGGTTCTCCTGTGTATATATATATA
>JACEEZ010001758.1:117500-129434 GCA_016584305.1 Chionoecetes opilio
TTGGTGTTTTTGGGTGAAAAAAAATAATTTCGTAAATTTATCAAAAGTTATAAAAAAAATGGGATTTGTAAGGAAAGCAAATAATTATGAGCATGTACCTAATATAATATTCACAGTGAAGTGAATGTGACTGAAAAAATATACTAGTTAAAATGTAAAAGGAATGACAGGGTAACCAAAATCGGTCATAATATATTGCAGGATGCCCCTACGTATTGATATTCTAATATTTTGCTACCTATCACATATAACTTAGATTTAATGTTGTAGGTATGCCTTTGTTGCTTTTCTGCTATGTGTTTAGACCTTATGGAAAATTTGCAAAGATATTGGTATCATTTTGGTAGTGGGCTTTCAAAAGTCCTAGGATTCTTACCTCCATCACCGTGTAGCTTTCTTCATTCTGAGTATTTTGAGCCCCATTTCCCATGGCGCAATTGAATAATAATGGCATTACACGTAGTACCAAAAATCTACCGTTATTTCAGCCAGAAGGTTAAGTTAGGTTAGAACAGTCGCGAGGGTTGATTAGTCTTCTTCAGGAAGGTACAGGTGAAGGCTGGTTCACACTGAAATCACGGCAGCGTTCCGTCAGCCGTGCCTTGTATTCACACTATATGTCACGGTTCCGTCATTCTCGGCAGTTCCTGCTCACCCTCTAAGCAGAGATGGTGCCTCAGAGGCTATGGCTGAAGAAATTTGCATAAATAGCACTTCTGTTGGATAAAGAAGAGGAGTTGAACTCTAAAAGACACTGTTTTGGGTACAAAAAGCCTTGAGAAAACGACAATTATCAGCACGGCACAGTGTCATAACGTTAAAATACTCTTTCCCAGAAACCGTTACGTGACAGGACCGTGATGCATTGGAGCCGTGACCGGCGGCGCACCCGGTTTAGTGTAACACGCCCTATTTGTTTGAATGTAAGAATTTTAACGGATGTGACAGACGGTGCCGTGTCACCATGATGGTATGGTGTGATTCGACCTTGAGGCGGACGGTGGTGGCGCCGTGATGGGTCTTGGTCTTGGTGTACCGTGTGGAAGACTTTTGTCCCGTCTACAGTACCTTTGCAGCCTTTTACTAGCACTCTTTCATACAGTTTCCTTATCTGTAGAGGTCAGGGGTGAGGATTGAGGGGTCGAGGTGGTAAAAAGGGCCCTATGCCGTTTCCTACCCCACCTTGCTTACCACTTTTAGCGGCGCTAACACACACACGCACATACACACCTGCATCGGCTTAGGCCACCCCCCTGTCTGGGACCAGGCTTCGAGGGTGACCTGGCTTGTCCTCGCTGACACAGCTGCAACATCAGCCAGGTAATTCAGTCAGCCACAGGACACACAGAGACACACACCGCGCACCTCTTTGTCCCCACGTTGTACAACGACTCGCTGTCAAATAGACTACAAAGCCACGACGCCCTTTCTCCATCCTTGTGTGTATAGACAGACTCCCCAAGATACTACACCTTCCTCTCACCGCTCACACTCCTTCAAATAAAACTTTAACACGCTCTTTGTTTCACTATTCCATTTATCTACAAAACCCATTCCAGGGGAAAATCCATCACCATTTTCTGCCTCCCTTCTATAATCTCCTTCCAAAATGTTGTGTCAACTTGTCGGCCCGAGTCGAATGCGGGTTAAGGCGACATCTAATTGGGGATGTTTGTCTTTTCCATGGTGCGGGAGGAATCTGAGCGGTAATGACCCAGGGTGGGTGCGGGGGGGGCGTCGCCGAGTGAAAGTATCCCAGGTGAAGCGGCAGCCTGAGATATCAGACGTTTTACAATGGAGAGCGCAGGGGGGGGTGATGATGTTTACATCTGACACGGCCATCTTGGCAGCAATAATCCCTATCTTGTTGCCTCAGCTCATTTTTTCTTTTTAACTCCAACCTTTTCTTAGTATTATGCATTATTGGTTGATAACAGTTACAAATTTGTGCTCAGTGGACTAACCTGCTCAGCACAGATCACTCCAGACCCCTTTAGTAATACACCCCGGCTGTTCTCATTCTCTGTCCCGAATCTCATTCTCTAATATGGCCCATTAGAGACGCGGGTTTAACTTGCATTCCCTTTTTAAGGGAAAAAACTGCGTCTATGCGCGGAAATACGGTATATATATACGTATATATATATATATATATATACGTATATATATATATATATATATATATACTATATATATATATAATATAATATAAAATATATATTATATATTAAAGTATTTATATATTATAATATATATATATTTATATATATAATATATATTTTATAAAATATATATATTAATATATATAAAATATATATATATAATATATATAAATTTTTATCTTATATTTATATATATATTATATTATATATCTATATATATTATATATAAATATATATATACATTTTATTATATATATTTTTATATTATATATATATATACTATATATATATATATTTTATATTATATTTATATATAATATTTTTATATATATATATATATCTATATATATATAATATTATAATTAATATTTTATATATATATTATATATCTATATATATATTATATATATATTATATATATATATTATATATATTTTATATATATATATATATATAATATATATTTTATATATAATATATTTATTTTATATATTTTATCTTACTATAATATATATTTATAATATATTTTATATATATTAATATATATATATATATATACGTAATATATATATATATATATATTTTAAAATATATTACTATATATATATATATATATTATCTAATTATATATATATTTATTATATTTATATATATATATATTTTATATATATATATATATAATATTATAATATATCTATATATATTATATTATAGTTATTTTATATATATAATATATAATAATATATATAATATTATACGTATTTTTATATTATATATATTTTTATACTATATTATTTATATATATATACTATTTATTATTATATATTTAAAAATATATATATATTTATATATATATTATATATATATATATATATATATATATAATTAATTATATAATATATATATTTAAAATATATATATATATATATATATATAATATATTATATATATATATATAAAATACGTAATATATATTAATATATATATACCTTTTTATATTTATTATACGTTTATTTTATATATTATAGATATATATAAAATATATATAATATATTTTTATATATATTATAATATAATATATATTTTGCTATTTTATATAATATATATATATGCGTAATATTATACTATATATATATATTATATAGGGTCATGTAGGGAAGTACTACATCAACTACATTCCCCCTTTAACAAAAACATCACGGTATAGACTCACCACCTAAAAAAATACCAATTCACAACAGTGCATCTTGATTCATCTCCTTCGCTCACGTCTTTTCGACCAAGTACGATTTTGTTTTTTGGAAGGCCCGATGTCTTTTTTCCCGGGTTTAGTAATAAAAAATTCCAAAATTTGGTGAATATTTTGTGATTCTGTTAGTGAAAAATTTTGGAAATAATGATAAAACCCAATTTTAACGGGGTTTTTTGAGTGTAAAAAGTAATAAAACAGACAAAAAGTGTTGCCGTAAATTTGTGCGAAAAAAAAAGTTGTTTTTGGGGGGGCCCCCCGGGAAACGAGGGCGACCCTTTAACCACCCTTTTTCAACCCTTCAACTACCACCCTTTAAAACCCCAGGCCCTTTCCCAGAAAGGCCCCGTCCACCCCAGGATTTTCGATCAAAAACCCCTTTGGGCCCCCCCCGGGGGCCCTTAAAACTAGAAACCCTTTCCCCCCAAAAAGGCCCTTTCCCCCGGGGTTGGTGACATCTCAGGGGGTCACCCCCAAAGGGGTTGCCCGGGCCCCCCCCCAAAAGCTTTGCACTCCCCCTTTGGAAAGGGGGGGAAAAAAAGGGTCCGTCCCCTGCATTCTCCCCTAAGAATAAAGGAAGCCACAAAAACCCTAAAGGGAAAAAAGAAGAGAAGAAGGCGGGGGAATGAAGAACCAAAACCCAAGAAAAAGGAAAGACTGACCCCTCGAAAACCAACAGCCAGACAGTGACGAGGGGGATGACCATATGCCACTCCAGGGACGGGTCTTCTGATTATTTTCCCAGGGGGAGGGCCCCCGGGTAACTTTGGGAAAACCTTTTGAATACCCCTTTACAGAAAAAAAAAAGCCCGAGGGGGTGATTTTGTTTTTATTGAAAAAGAGGGTTTAGGGGGGGCAAGGGAAAGAGGGTGCAAAAAGCACTATGTAGGCAAGACACGGCCACGCAAAAGGATGCACGCTAATCGTTTTATTTTTAAGTAAGGGAAAATTTTTTATGGGAAAAGGGCACCTTTACCTTTCCCCGCCTCCAGCCCTGGGACGGGGCGCCCCCCTATTTGGGGGGGGACAGTACAAAAACCAAAAAATTTTTAAAAACATTTAAAAAACATACTTTCCTAACTTGGGGGAAACCCTTTAGGGGATGCCATAGTTTTCTAAAAGTTGAAGCTGAAAATTTTTCACCCAATTTTTAATTTTCCTTTTCACATCAAAAACTGATTTTTCGGGAAAAATTTTACCCTAATTACACTTTTCCCCCCCATTTCCCCATATACGCGGATAAAAAAAATAAAATATATATTAAAAATATATATAATAATATATATAAATATAAAATAAGATATATATATTTTTAAAATTTTATATATATATAATATTTCGCGTATATAATATAAAAATATATTTTATAAAATATATATATACCATATATATATATAAATATATATATATATATATATTTTAAAATATTAATAATTATATAATATATATATTTTATATATATATATATAATATCATATATATAATTTACGTATAATATATATATAAAATATTATATAGTTTTTATATAAAATAATATATTTAAATATATATATATATAAAATATATATAATATATATTATAATATATATATTATATATATAAAATTTTATATATATATAGATAATATATATAAAATATATTATAAAGGAAAATATATATTATAATATTATATATACTATATATATAATATAATATATATATATATAATAAAATTTTATTTAAAATTATATTTTATAATATATATATATATATTAATTCGTATTTATATATATAATATTATTTTATATAATATAAAATTTATTTATTATCGTTTATATATATATAAAATATTTTAATAAAAAATTATAAACTATATTAATATAATTAATTTATATAAAATATATAACTTTTAAAATTTTTAATTAATATATATATATTTATATATCTATATATATATTATTTATATATATATATTATAAAATCAACCATTTTTACTGGCCATAAACGCACCCGTATTTTACTAACATTTAGAAAAGAAAAAAATATCATGTTTTGAGGAATTTTTTTTGTAAATTTTTTAAAAATTTTGACAAAAAGGTTTTGTAAGGAAAAAAAAATTATTTTGGGGCATGTCCCAAATACAAATTCAGTGTAGTGGATGTAATAAAAAAATTATCTATTTAAAATATAAAAAGAATGTCAGTGTGGGGTAACCAAAAACATCATTTTTTATTGCGGATGCTCCACAAAATTGATTTCTAATTTTTTACCTTGAATGGCTTAGATTTTAAAGTTGGGTATGTCGTTGCTGCTTTTCTGCTATGTGTTTAGACTTTTTGAAAATTTTCAGTAAAGATAATGGCATTGTTTCGGGAGTGGGGGGTTTTAAAAGTTTAGGATTCTTACCTACATTATGTGGCTTTTTAATTCTGAGTTTTAGAGCCCCCTTTTCCAGTGGCGCAAATTTTAAAATTTTAATGGCATTACATGTACTAAAGAAAAATCTCCTTTTTTTCAGCCCAAAAATTTAAATTAGGTGAATAGATTGGTTTTGGTTGGTTAGGGTGGGGTTTGGTTTAGTAACAGAAGATATAGAGAAAGCTAATTTATCAATAATGGGTTTTGTGTCCCCCCCTTGCTAGATGTTAATTTGAAGGCTCAACAAGTCTGGAGATTTTCGCTGCCCCAAATTAAGTGGGAAAAAAAAAAAGAAAAAAAAAAAAATATGTTAGCTGTTTCCCCTTCTTCGACCTCACCCACACACTGCATGTGTGTCCCAGGGGGGGGTGTGCAAAGGGAACCCGGGTTTTTTAAAAAATAAAACCCAAAATTGGCCCTGGGACTTTACTTCTACAGCCTTCCCGTTCCCGGTGTTAAAACAAAAAGGGGAAGGGGGAGCGGTATATCACGAGGTCAATCAAACAAAAACCCAAAAAGGGGAAAGGAAAAACCGAGGCCCTTTCTTGGTTTTTTTGACAAAGCCAAAGCCCCAAGCCCCAAAAAAGTACATGCATGTCCGTACGTCGTCTACCTCCCAAACGCTTCTAGATTGTCCCCAAGGCGCAACGGGTTTCAAAAAACCCCCAGTCACAGTTTTTCCCCCCCCCCCCCATGCCAACCCCAACCACCCCCACTACAACCAAAACACTACCACCCCCCCCCACCAACCGTGCCCCTCCCGGAGCGCGTGCGTCTGTCCCTCCCGGGCGCCTGAAAACCCCTCTGTTTCCTTTTATGTTAAGAGCAGGGGGACCCAACCCTTGCCGGGGCCTTCTTTCCCCCCCTCCCCAACCCCCCTACCCCACACCCCAAAACCCCTGGCACCCCCCCTCACCCGGGGCCGGTCTTGTGTGCCCGGGAGGAGGTACCAAGGCTCACGGCCCCCAATCCAACCCCTTCATACACACAGACACCTGCCCAAAACGCCAAAGCCAAACCCCTAACATGCCTCCCCCCCCCCCCCCCCCCCCACATGCATAACGCCAGGTGCGTAAACTTCACCTTTTTGATAGTTTGGGACCGGCCGGCAAGAAAACAACCCCAAAACCTTAAAAAAGAAAATTAAAAAAATACAGAAACAATAAACACCCCTGTACAAAAAAATATTCAATTTCCTAAAGGGCATACATCCATTAAAATAAATTTTCCCACCACACAACCCTCCACCCCCAAAAAACCAAAGGGGTAGGGCCCCCCAATTTCAGGTTTTCCCTCCACATCACCAAACCCCCACATCAGCACCTCCACCACCCACCACACAAAAAAACCCCCATAAAACCACAGGGGTTGCCGGGTCCGGGGGCCCCCCAAAAAGAGGTCCTACTGCAAAAAGGGTTCCCGACCTTCCCCCAGGCCCCCTCTGGGGGGATACCTCCTTGCTGGGCCCCAAAGCCCCAGCGAATATCCCCCCCCCCATTTTAAACCCCTGCAGGCAAAGCCGCCCTCGCACTTTAACCCCCAAACCCCCCACCACCCACTCCGCCCACACACTACCCCGCGCCAAGGCCTTGGCCCCCCCTGCTCCCTGAGGCACGCAGACCTCCGTTTACCCCCCACCATTAAAAACCACCACCACTCCCTTCAAGCTACTTCCCGCAACACAACGCCCACCCCCAGCTTTGGGGGCTGCAAGACCCAAAATCGCCATCCCCCACCCCCCCCTACAGGGTTTGGAAAGGTTTCCCAAAACCAGGCAGGGCCCCCCTCCCTTCCCCCCCCCCCCCCGCGAGACACCCCAAACAGAAAAACCGAGCTTCTACTTCAACCACAGGCTCCCCAAACCAAAAGGGGCTTCCTCTACCCCTGGGCCCGCCTCAAGGTTTAAACCCCAAAACCAGGAGAAAACCCCACTCCCAAAGGAACCCCCCCATCGCTCCCCCCCGTTCCCCCCTGCTCTAGTCTCCGGGGGGGGGGGGGGAAAAGGAAACCCCGACCCTCCCGACGGACCATGCCCCCCACTGCAAAGGCCCCGGGGAAAGGGGGGCAGGAATTAACAGGCAACACGCTGTGGTGGCTCTGCCGGGGAAAAAGGGCCCCCGGGGTTTCATCCCTCCTCCCCGAAAAAAGCCGTTAAAGCCACCTGTCCCCAGCCCCCGGGGGGGGCCACACCTCGCCTCGGGCCCTCCTCCCGAAAAACGGGAACAGAGGCAGGTTTTGGGGAAGTCTCCTTCATCCTGGTCCCCGGAGGCCCTTTCCCTGGGTTGGGTCGCGGGGTTCCCTCATTTACCACCCTGAGGGCTTCTTTGGTGACCCCCCCGCCCAAAGGGGAAGTGAGGGGCTTCTTGCCCTTCGCATCCCTCCCGGGCGGCAGGCCCCCCCCGCAAGGCCCTTTCTGCCTTTTACCCGCCGCTTTTCCAAGCGGGCCGGGGGAAAGGGCCCGGCAGGCCCCCCCAGGCGCCTTTCCCTCAAAACAGCGGGGGATCCACGCCGCCCCCAATGGCCCCACACCGCAGGCGGGGGCTGGGGGGTTTACGAAAAGGGGAGGCAGGGAAGGCGAGGAGCGGATTGGGGGGGCCGGGGGGGGCGGGCGCCCTCTCTCAAACTGGCCCCCCCCCAGAAAAACCCCCCCTCTACACCGGGCAGAGCCACCACGGGGTGCTCCGTGGACTCCCCATGCCGCCCGGGTGTTCCATCTTTCCCGTCGGGGGACGTAAAACGGGAGTACTTTTCCCCAGTGGGTCCCACGCTACGATTTCCTTCCGGAAAAATTTCCCCCTGAAAAAAATGGCCACCCGGCTAAGTGTTTCCGGGGTTTTCCCCGGGGCAATTTTCCCCCGCCCCTATACCCCTTTTTTCAAATCTTTTCGGTTTTTATTTTTTTTTTTCGCATGCCCTTCTCAAATTTTCTTGTTTTTCTCCCCATGCCCCTCTTCAAGTTTTTATTTTTTTTTCCCCGCCTTTCCCCCTTTTCAAGTTTTCAAATTTTTTTTCTCACATGCCCCCCTTTTAAAAAAATTTTCATTGTTTTTTTTTCGCTCAAACCCCTCTTCCCAAGGTTTTTATTTTTTTTTTCTCTCCCTGGGGCCCCTCTCAAAGTTTTCATTTTTTTTTCCCCGCATGCCTCTCTCAAATTTTTATTGTTTTTCCCCCGGCATGGGCCCCTCTCAAATTTTCATTGTTTTTCTCCATGGGCCCCTTTTCAAATTTTCATTGTTTTTTCCCTTAAAATTTTATTCAAACAACGCCCTGAGCATGTTCATCCCAAAAGTTTTGACTCGGCCCCCATTGCTCACCCCAAACCTTGCTCCGCGCAGCCTTTGTCTCCGCTTCCCCTGAGTCAGCCCCCCCTCCCCCCTCCACTCCCGACGCCATCTTGACCTGTGTTACCCAAACCCGGGTCTCACTTAACACACATAATTTTCCCCTTCATGCAACCCCCTTTTTAAAAACCGTTCGTCTTTTTCGACCTCACCCCAAAATGCTTTTTGTGTCCCAGTTTTGTTTCCCCCCCCCCCCCCCCCCCACCCCAACGCCCACACAACCACCCCCACTAAACCACACACTACCACCACCTCCACCACCACCGTGCCTCCTCCAGGGGGCGCGTGGTCTGTCCTTTATGTTTAAAAGCAGGCACCCACCCTTGCATCCTTCTGGACCCCTCCCCCCCCCCCCTAACCCCCCACCCCAACCCCCGTGCCCCCACCCACTTGGGCGGTCTTTTTTGCCAGGGGAGGAGGCACCAAGGCTCACGCGCCACCTCCAACCGCTCATACACACAGACACCTGCAACATGCCACGCAACCACTACATGCCTTCCCCCCCCACTACATGCATAACGCCAGGCGCGTAACAATATATATGAGGGTAAGTTACGAATTAAATGGACAACTCTTTAAACAGGGTTTCTTTATAGTTATCTATGTCTTTGAGTAATCACATCCCCACTCGAGGGTTCCACAATAATCGGTAACTAGAAATTATACAAAAATAAACTTAAATATCACTTGGGTTTAAAATAATTACAAATCGCTTAAACATTGTGACTAGGTAGTCTACCTATCTCTACCTAGAATCGTATCTACTAGTATGATAACTGTCATGGCCTTAACTCGTAAGCGTGTAGTCCTGGGCGATCACAACACTCGCTGCAACACACCGCCGTCGCAACACACCACCGGCTCAACACACCGCCGTCAGCCCGCCTCTACACAGCGCTTCCATGTGCTCGGGGCTTCAATGGACACCCCTCCATAAGGGGCCATCGTCTTGTCCTCCGCTCACCACCTAAAACCCTGTATGGACAGTAGGGTGTCCCAAAATGCAAAAGTTTTGAAATGTTGCACGCTCGTGTGTTATTCCGGTTCTCTCAGAGTAAAACAGTATTGCGTTGAAATTTTGGGCGAATTGAGTAATATTTAGGGGTCCCGACAAAGTTAACATTTAGGTGACGTGACTCGAATTTCAGGATTTGTCTAAATTTCCATTTTTTTTCTCCCTCAGGTTATCAACATGGCAACAAGAGCCGCTAGTAATCTTTGGCTGATCGACAAGGCTCCAATCGATGAAATCACCAGAGCCCGGCTACCATCGAAGGAGCAGGTTCTCCTCCGCTACTACCACCACCACCGGGAGATGGGGAAGATGGCGAGCGGGAGCAGGAAGGCGGTGGTGGAGGAGGTTCTCCCCTTCTGGTCCCGTGCCGGGATTCCAACAACTACAGTAATACACGCCGGCACGAAGCTGTCAAAGCTGGTAAAGGCGTACAATGACATCAAGAAGAACAAGAACAAAGACAGGCCGAAACATCGTATGGATGAGGAATTTTCAAAGGAGACCTCCAAGAAATCTTCGACCTCGCACACTCCTCCTCTCTCCAACGGGCAGACGTGAAGGACGAGGACAAGGAGTTCCTACGGAGTCAGAGAGAAGACAGAGGGGAATCATCCATGGCTGGAATTGACCTCGTGACAGCGAAGAAGGTGGAGAAGCAGGTCGAGCGCGGAACTCGACTCAAGCGGCTCCGGGAACGTGAAGACAGCGACATTGCCAGGCTGACTGAAAGGGCGGAAATCCCAAGCCAAAGCAGTAGCAGCAGCAGCAGTCCTGTGTCGACGACGTCATCACCGGCTCGTGGATCCCGAAGCCAGAGGAAAAAACTCAAACAGTCGCCATCGATCTCCGTGAAGGATCTTAACCTCATTTCAACTTGGGATCGAGAGAAGTTGTCGGTGCGGCAAGCAACGTCAACGTTCGCAGCTACCACTCAAGTTCTTGGAATGGACATTGGGAGTATGGCGGTCTCGAAGAGCACGGTCCATCGAGCACGAATTGCGGGGAGAGCAAGCCGCCGAGAAGATCGTGGAACTGCGGAACCAGGAGATACCCGAGAGGTTGGTCCTGCATTGGGACGGAAAACTCCTCCCGTCCCTCTCTGGCGATACGGAGGACCGCATCGCCGTCCTCCTCACAGGGGAAGATGACGCCGAGTTCCTTCTTGGGGTCCCGGCAAGCTCGGATTCGACTGGCAGAAACGTGGCTACAGTGGTCTTGAAAGAGGTGGACGAAGCGGGCGTCAGGGACAAGATCATCGCCTTCTGTTTCGACACCACGGCTTCGAACACTGGCATGGTGCAAGGTGCTTGCATTCGGATTGAGCAAGAACTCGGACGAAGCTTGCTTTGGTTGGCCTGCCGCCATCATGTCCACGAGGTGATCCTCAAGGATGTCTTTGAAGCCAGCCTCGGCTCTTCCTCTGGTCCTGACATTGGAATCTTCAAACGACTCCGTGATCGATGGTCCTTCGTGGATTCCTCGCAGAGAGAGACGGTGGAAACATCGGAGGACCTCGTAGAGTTCTTCGCCACCAATGACACTGCCAGCAAGCTGAAGGACGATGCATTGGCCTTCCTGAAGGAGGCTCTGATGTCAAAGAACCATCCCAGGGAGGACTATGAAAAACTTCTCCGTCTCTCCTACCTGTTCCTCGGTGGTGAAGGTCCAGCCAACATTCGCCGTCCTGGAGCTCTCCATCAAGCCGGGGGGCCGGCCATTACTGCCTCAAGCTTCAGATGCTGAAATCCCCGCTGTCGCTGCTGGGGGGCC
>JACEEZ010001758.1:130160-135160 GCA_016584305.1 Chionoecetes opilio
AAAAGTGGTGACCTGTCTCGTCCCCTCTCACAATGCTAGTGGTGTGAGTTGCCAGCTACATGAGGGTCACACCACGTGCTCTACACTTCTCCACGCTTCGACCTCACCTTGTCGTTCCGTGGGTATAAGGCAAATACTTATAGAACCCTACACACAAGAGGGTGCAAAACACGAAGTTTCAGGCTGTTCTCAACGACACACAACAACAGACGAGGGATAGCACAGATAGAGGCCCCACATCGGTGGCTTCTGCGAACGTCACACTGCAAAGTTCGCGGGGAGGGGTTATGGGGGGAAGTCAGCTCACTGCCACTCCAGTGTTTGGGTTTGACCTAGGCGTAGTGTGCGTCAAGCCTGGTGCATGAACCGGACGCGTCGCTAAAAACAATTCTAATTTCTTAGTATCTTGAGAGGCAGCAAGGTGCAGCGTGGTGCTTGGGATCACTACTTCACTCACCACGACTCACCTCGCACGTATGTATGTATGCATTTTCCATTCACGTTCGTCAGACACTAACGACGGAATTCTGGCGTCTGTGATACACATAAATCACGAAGGTTATAACACAACTATTTCTTGTATACATATGATCCCTCTACTGTAGTGAACACATTTCAATGTGTATACTGGTTGTCACAGATACACACACACACTTACACACATACAAACAATATGTATATGTATATCACTCGTGAGATTTGGTTAAAATAGTTTAATCAGTGAAAGACGGAATCATCACACATCTTTCCGTGATATTTATAACACTATTTCCATTTACAAAGGTCGAGGAACAGCGATTTTCCTACAAAATATAACTAATGCGACAATTTTTCTATTTTCAATTACATTTTTCCTGGCACAAACACGGTGCCCGGCACCTCACACCTCACATCTGCTTATGGGCCCCAAGCAGCGGCGTCAGTCCTGCCTCAGGGTCTTGACAACTCCCGCCACCTTACCTTTCATTTCGTAAATTGAAGGAACCGAGAGCTAGAGTGAGTACTCGCGAATGCACGCACACATTTCACCACAATGATTTCCCCTGCCCCACACCACAACTCGGGGGCTCCTCAGGCTCCTTGCGACGGTAACTCACTCACTGCGCACATCTCTACCTCGTCACGCGCAGGGGGGCTTCACTTCCTGCCACTGTGTTGATAGTTACCCAAAACGAAAAACGTCTCTTCCACTAGGCGCTTAGTTATCCTAGAGGCGTTATCCCAGCATCCCGAACTATCTAGCCCAAAGTGGGGGGTGAACTGGTGGTGCTGTTTCAGATAGGGTACTCTGCCGCGACTTCGGGGCCCAGTTGCCAAGTCGTTACAGTGTGTGCATATTGCACTTATTTTTGCCAGCGTTACTCCACTTGCACTTGAAAGCTGACTCCTGGCTCCCCACCAAGTGGTGTAATGTATTTCTCTCGGGAGGAATAATCACTGAAGAGGCGTGGAAGCATCACAGACATTAAAATAAATAATTACGGGTCACAATAAGCTACGGGTACCAAGATGTTATGATGTTAAGTTGCGAAACGCTGAGATATTTGATTTTTGACCGTACAGTTTATCGGGGACAGAAACATTCTGCTAAGTTGTGGAATACAAATTATCCGCTGTTCATTTCGTTTGCATTATAATCATTGGAGGTTATGAGTGTAAAAACGCTGGCTACTAAAAATGCCAGCGACGCATGGCACTCCTACTGAACCCTGAAGGCCCCTGGAAAGACATACCGAGTGATTTGTCTGATCAGCACACCCCAGTGACACCACCGCGCCGAGGATTGCTCATGTGGCACCCTCACACACTAATCATGGTTAAACAGCAATGTATCACTAACATTCTTTCCCATATGTATCTATGAACTAGAAAAATAAATATAATCCTCCATTTGACATCTAACCCCTAAACACACACACAAACCACACACACACACACACACACGTGCGGAACTGATCTCGCTTTTCGCTCATACAGTATCTGCTCCTCCCTGACGGTGAAGCAGTCAAGCACCAAAGTGAGGTGGGTTTGCCGGGTTGCTAATGAGTGGCAATATTGGACTGAGATTCTTATGAAAGAAAAGATAAACGATGAAAGACGATGATCCACGATTGCCAGTTGAAATATTACCTTCCTGATCAGAGTTGCCGCAATAGCTACGTAAATTTCTATATTTCTACGTATTTTATTTCGTAACACAAAAATTAAGTATATATATATAAATATATATAATATAATTATATATATATAAATATATATAATATTATATCTATAATATATATATATAAAATATATATATATATATATATATATAATATATATTTTTCTCTCTCCCCTCTCTTTTCTCTCTCTCTCTCTCTCTCTCTCTCTCTCTCTCTCTATATATAAAATTTTATATATGTATATGTAAAAATATTATATATATATATATATTATATATATATATATATATATGTATATATATATGTATATAAAATATGTATATATATATATATATATATATATATATACGTATATATATATATATATATATATTTTATATATATATATAATATAAATTATATATATAATATAATTTTATATATATATATATATATATATATATTATAATTATATATATAAAATATATATATTATATATATATATATATATAATATATATATATAATATAATTATATATATAAAATATATATATAAATATATATATAAAATATATAAAATAATATATATATATATATATATAATATATAATACCATTAAAATTTTTATTTAATATTATATTTATATATATATATATTATATATATATATATATATATCTGTATTTCTCTATCTATCTATCTATATTATATATATAGTATATATATATATATAATATATATATATATCTATCCTGGTACACAAGTTTTGTTTCTCTAATGTTTTTAAATGTTTAGGGTATTTGTTCTCTGATTTCAAAATACCCTTGAAATTTGCATAGCATCGATATCTTTGGAGATAATTGAGGTTTATAGAGAAAAAACATAATTAGCTGCTAGTGCTTTATTTACCTTATTTACATTATATAAATGATTAAAAGCATTATAGTAACTGAATCATGGTCTTTATTTCCTTTTAAACTATGAAAAATGTAAGTAAGCCTATATGAGATTTTAATAAGATTATACTAGAAAGCACTGAAGATCGTGCTCTCACTACTGTGAGCTCCTTTATCTTTACCACCAGTGCCTATATAGTCCCTAGGTGTCCCAAAATGCAAAAGTTTTGAAATGTTGCACGCTCGGTGTTATTTTCCTGTATTCTTAAGTAAAACAGTTTGCGTTGAAATTTTGGGCGAATTGAGTATATTTAGGGGTCCCGACAAAGTAAACATTTAGGTGACGTGACTCGAATTTCAGGATTTTCCTAAATTTCCACTTTTTTTCTCCCTCAGGTTATCAACATGGCAACAAGAGCCGCTAGTAATCTTTTTCTGATCGACAAGGGTCCAATCGATGAAATCACCGGAGCCCGGCTACCATCGAAGGAGCAGGTCCTCCTCCGCTACTACCACCACCACCGGGAGATGGGGAAGACGGTGAGCGGGAGCAGGAGGCGGTGGTGGAGGAGGTTTTTCCCCTTCTGGTCGCGCGCCGGGATTCCGACAACTACAGTAATACACGCCGCACGAAGCTGTCAAAGCGGTAAAGGCATACAATGACCTCAAGAAGAACAAGAACAAAGACAGGCCGAAACATCGTATATATGAGGAGATTTTCAAAGGAGACCTCCAAGAAATCTTCGACCTCGCACACTTCTCCTCTCTTCAAGGGGCAGACGTGAAGGACGAGGACAAGGAGTTCCTACGGAGTCAGAGAGAAGACAGAGGGGAATCATCCATGGCTGGAATTGACCTCGTGACAGCGAAGAAGGTGGAGAAGCAGGTCGAGCGCGGAACTCGACTCAGCGGCTCCGGGAATGTGGAAGACAGCGACATTGCCAGGCTGACTGAAAGGGCGGAAATCCCAAGCCAAAGAAGTAGCAGCAGCAGCAGTCCTGTGTCGACGACGTCATCACCGGCTCGTGGATCCCGAAGCCAGAGGAAAAAACTCAAACAGTCGCCATCGATCTCCGTGAAGGATCTTAACCTCATTTCAACTTGGGATCGAGAGAAGTTGTCGGTGCGGCAAGCAACGTCAACGTTCGCAGCTACCACTCAAGTTCTTGGAATGGACATTGGGAGTATGGCGGTCTCGAAGAGCACGGTCCATCGAGCACGAATTGCGGGGAGAGAGCAAGCCGCCGAGAAGATCGTGGAACTGCGGAACCAGGATACCTGAGAGGTTGGTCCTGCATTGGGACGGAAAACTACTCCCGTCCCTCTCTGGAGATACGAAGGACCGCATCGCCGTTCTCCTCACAGGGGAAGATGACGCCGAGTTTCCTTCTTGGGTCCCGGCAAGCTCGGATTCGACTGGCAGAAACGTGGCTGCAGTGGTCTTGAAGGAGGTGGACGAAGCGGGCGTCAGGGACAAGATCATCGCCTTCTGTTTCGACACCACGGCTTCGAACACTGGCATGGTGCAAGGTGCTTGCATTCGGATTGAGCAAGAACTCGGACGAAGCTTGCTTTGGTTGGCCTGCCGCCATCATGTCCACGAGGTGATCCTCAAGGATGTCTTCGAAGCCAGCCTCGGCTCTTCCTCTGGTCCTGACATTGAAATCTTCAAACGACTCCGTGATCGATGGTCCTTCGTGGATTCCTCGCAGAGAGAGACGGTGGAAACATCGGAGGACCTCGTAGAGTTCTTCGCCACCAATGACACTGCCAGCAAGCTGAAGGACGACGCATTGGCCTTCCTGAAGGAGGCTCTGATGTCGAAGAACCATCCCAGGGAGGACTATGAAGAACTTCTCCGTCTCTCCTACCTGTTCCTCGGTGGTGAAGGTCCAGCCAAACCATTCCGCCGTCCTGGAGCTCTCCATCAAGCCCGGTGGATGGCCAAGGCCATCTACTGCCTC
>JACEEZ010001758.1:140160-142409 GCA_016584305.1 Chionoecetes opilio
CTTCTCTCTCCCGCACCACCGCGCTCACCCCTGGTGCTCCTTGGTGCCCCCAGGGCCGACACCGCAGACTCAAAACCTTCAACCATTCGTCACCCTCCCACACATACTTTCAAGCACACCACATCAGTCTCATCTGAACAACATACACACCTATGGTATCCCTCATACAAAAAATGACCTCGAAACACATTCATACAGCTCACACAAACCGACTACCATTAACACAACAGATAACTCCTGGGATGAGGCTCGTGTAGCCCCAACGCCCCCCACGTCCGCCACTAGCATGAACTAGCTACTGCACTGCATACTGGCACTAGCACTGCATGAACTAAATATTCACTTCAACTCTTCGCCATTTAAAACTTTGCGAGTCAACTTTTATCATGAAGGGTATCAATAGAAGCGCATTTTTATTAGCTTTCCATTGATGTATTTAGTTGTCTGATAAATGAATTACCATAATGCATAAATTAGCGTTAACTAAATAAATAAAATCATCAATCGGGTAATTTTCCCAATTGATGAAGATATTTATTAAGTTAACGCTTATTTATACATGGTGCTAATTCATTTATCAGAAAGCGAAATATATAAGTAAAAAAATAACATCATCAATTGGGAAAATTACCCGATTGATGATTTTATTTATTTAATTAACGCAAAATTTATGCATGGTTCTAATTCATTTATCAGAAAACAAAATATATCAATGGAAAGCTAATAAAATTGCGCTTCTATTGATACCCTTCATGATAAAAGTTGACTCGCAAAGTTTTAAATGGTGAAGAGTTGAAGTGAATAGTTCATGCATATTTCTTCAGTCTCGTAATGGCATATCTTTAGCGTGTTTTACTGTTTTTGATTTGTTAATATTATAGAACAAATATTTACGAAGATTACAGTATATCATATATACTGATAAACCAGTCTATATGATAGTCAATAGACCACTATATCTCTTTGTCGGGCCGGCCGCGGGCCGCTATGCAGCCTGGCAATTTCAAAACATTGTCGCGTGAACAGTCCAGAGATATAGTGGTCTATGATAATGACCCCATAGAGGTCACCGTTCGCGCTCCTCACCACGTGGGCACTGTAGGTAGGGTAGAAGCCGTGTTGTTGTGAGACCCAGGCCGAGACCAGACCACGAGGAGCAGGGAGACGAGACGACCACGAGGAGCCAGAGCGACACGAGGGGGGCGTCGCCAGGGAACAGGGGCTACGGTGGTTTCACAGGCAAGCCAAAGGGGAGAGGTATTGTCCCCTGTGGCCTAAAGGCGCCTGGGTGAAAGGTAGGCAAGCCAAGGGTAGAGGTATTGTCCCCTGTGGCCTAAAGGTGCCTGGGTGAAAGGTAGGCAAGCCAAGGGTAGAGGTATTGTCCCCTGTGGCCTAAAGGCGCCTGGGTGAAAGGTAGGCAAGCCAAGGGTAGAGGTATTGTCCCCTGTGGCCTAAAGGCGCCTGGGTGAAAGGTAGGCAAGCCAAGGGTAGAGGTATTGTCCCCTGTGGCCTAAAGGTGCCTGGGTGAAAGATAGCAGCTGGCTGTGTCCCTGTGTGTGTGCGCGGGCGTGAGCGTGGCTGTGGGAAGGTGTCGTCTCCCGCATCGTCAGGATGTGGTGACTGGATGGGTTGGTATAAGACGCATAACAGTGACTGCAGTTGCAGTTGAGGAACATTTAGGGGTGCTACGGTCGACAAGTGACTGGGCCTGTGTTTGGTGGGCGTGAGGCTGTCTCTGTAGTGTTACCTAGTACAATTATAGTCTGGAAAGGATGTGATTGTGTTATTCCGCATGTGCCTGTTGGGGTTTTGTGTGTGAGCCGTGGTGGTGATGTGCCAGTGTGGGAAGCCCCGGCTCAAGACCTTAGGGGATTCATTGTTTTCGGTCCCGACTAAATACATAGCCGGACTCAGCCCCTCCTCCCCATGCGTCTGAGGGCAGCCCAGTAAGGGAGGCAGGTTAGTTGGGCGGCTGGGGGAGCGGGTTTGTAACAGTATTTATAAGCGGGGTCAAAGGGCGAGTTGCCATAAAAAAGTGTTGCCATATATATACCCTACCTACAGTATATATATATATATATATATATATATAATAATATATATATATATATATATATATATATATTATATATATAGATTATATTATTATATATATATATATATTATCACGCATCAGTGCGAGACAGTTTTCATGAGTTACCCTTCCCACGGCTCTTTTTAATGTTTTCTGCACCTTTGTTTTGCCCTTT
>JACEEZ010001758.1:155848-171292 GCA_016584305.1 Chionoecetes opilio
CTACAGGTGGTAGTTCCTTAACCTCATGTTTCTTTAACCTTCAATCATCATTTTATTTAAGGATAATACATTTTTTTAAGAAGCCTCATAAGTCCCCAAATCGACAGTGAATGTCCCATGTCCCCATCAGTGCTCCTGAGGAGGACTTGCATTTGACTGAGGAGTCTACTACTACTACTACTACTAATAATAATAATAATAATAATAATAATAATAATAATAAGAGTAATGATAATGATAATAATAATAATAATTATAATAAGAGTAATAATAATAATAATAATAATAATAATAATAAAAATAATAATAATAGCTCCATAAAATGTAGGTAACAAGCGTAGAAGGCAGGATGAATCGTAAAAGCTACGGGCAATGGAATCGAAACAGCTCCCTGCCAGCCTCCAGGCGCCAGCGCGCGAGAGGAATCGATGCCGGAATCGATACCGGAATCGTTAAGCACAAATCGATACCGGAATCGTTAAGCCACAACTCGATGCCGGAATCGTTTCGCACGAAACGATTCCGGCATCGATTCCGGTATCGATTCCTCTCGCACGCTGGCGCCTGGAGGCTGGCAGGGAGCTGTTTCGATTCCATTGCGCGTAGCTTTTACGATTCATACTGCCTTCTGCCCTTGTTACCTACATTTTATGGAGCATATTATATTATTATTATTATTATTATTATTATTATTAGTAGTAGTAGTAGTAGTAGTAGTAGTAGTAGTAGTACTCATATTTATTGCTATTATTATTATTATTATTATTATTATTATAATTATTATTATTATTATTATTATTATTATTACTCTTATTATAATTATAATAATTGTTATTATTATTATTAGTAGTAGTAGTCGTGCAAGACTGTTCGGTCTTGCCATGCGGCGCGAGAGAGGAATCGATTCCGGAATCGATTCCACCGATTCCGCCAACCTCAAGAATCGGAATCGTGAATTTCCAAGATAACGATTCTTGCCCACCCCTACTCTGCACCTCCAGGAATGCAAATTATAGTTATCTGTCCTTTATGGATTTTTAAAGGAAGAATTCCCGATATCATATTCTTTTATGGCAATTTGGGGAGTAACTTTCTATCGAAAATTATGATATCATGAATTCCTCCTTTTATAAGATCAGTAAAGAACATAAATTTGCATTCTTGAAGGTGAGGTTGTTGCAAACAGCTTCTCCGATGCCCAAATCATTGTGGAAGTTCCTGCCCAATAAGTACTTCTCAAAATTAAAGCAAGGATCTTAATAAGCCAGCATTCATGTTAACATTGTCCTACTTTGCTAGTCTTTAAAGCGAAAAATATGCATTAAAGGAAAAATAACAGGGTTAAGTTAATAAGGATATAATACATGATTATAGAAATACATCTTTATTAAAGCTGAAACAACTTGAGATTTGAAAAAAATACAATGTTAGATTAATGTGTACATGTTTACAGGGTAGGAATGAATGACAATCTATTTAGTTCGCGATTTGTCCTTCAACGCTAAGAGATCAGGGGGATGGAAATATATTTCCGATATTTATCTTTGCAAACTGAATACAATTACGTTATTTATTTTTTCATATCTTAACACCAAATCTATGAAAATTGAACCAGGGAAAATTTTTTTCATTCATCATCTAAAATGGTGCTTTGCAGCATTTAAGACAGGAGATTGCCAAACGCAACAGTTGGCCAACCTAACCCTATGCTTATTACAATAACCTGTGAGTGATTAAGTGGTTATTTACGGGAGAATGCTATGGGAAAGGATTGGGCCTGGTTATAATATTGTATGCAGTAAAAGTAGAAAATATTGTGTACATATCCATCACACAGGTATAAAAATATACTGCAAACACTGATCTTATAAGTGAGATTAGTGCAACATCGTGTAGAGAAAGAAATATATACTTGAAGCTCTTTTTACTCAAACGCATTAACCCGTCGGGTGCCAGCGACGTATATATACGTCGGCGGGGCTTTTCACTCCCAGTGCCAGCGACGTATATATCGTCGGCAAAATTTAAAAATTCATTTCGGCAAAACTATTCACTTATTATTTTCCATTTCCACATAGGGTGACACATGCACCCTGGGTGAGCGATGTGGCAGCAGTATAACATGTGGATAATACTGCACTTACACCAAGTGGTCGAGTTGAGTCGAGTCATTGGAGAGTAATAGTCATAACGAGTGAAGACTCGTTGTGATTCGAATTGACTACTAACTCGAATTGTTTGGTGTAAAACGAATCCTCTCTCGAATTGTTTGGTGTAAAACGAATCCTCTCGCGAAATGTTTGGTGTAAAACGAATCCTCTCTCGAATTGTTTGGTGTAAAACGAATGGCTTATTATTTTCCATTTCCACATAGGGTGACACATGCACCCTTTGAGCGATGTGGCAACATTATAGCATGTGGATAATACTGTACCTACACCAAGGGGGTCGAGTCGAATCGAGTTGAGTCGAGTCAAGGAGAGTAATTGTCATAACGAGTGAAGACTCATTGTGATTCAAATTGACTCGACTCGACTCGAATTGTTTGGTGTAAAACGAATCCTAAGGTGTGCGTAGGTGACTATAGGGATAAGAGATTGATGGTGTTTCAGTATGTTTTGTCACCACGAGCGCTATTATGTCTCGTCCCAGAAAGCGAACTTTGACAGACCCTGAGTTAGTTGAAGAAATTTTTAGGGAGAACATAAGTGACTTTGATTCTGACGACTCTTTTGAAGACTCTTGTGATGACCGGGACTACGTGCAATCATCAGAAACGTCGTCGAGTGGTTTGAAGAGAGTGAGGTACCCTCGCCACGCAAGATGGTGTACGATGTGTACGGGAAGGCATCGACGGCTATGCGTCGCCTCCACCTTCAAGGCGATGATGAAGAGGATGTGAACGAACCCCAGACATCATCGGTGCCCACATGGCTGACCAGTCCAATGGCCATGCAACGAACATCATTACCAGGAAATCCACCTCAGAACAAGCGAATGAAAGTGAGTGGTGCTGGGCCTCTTATCACCCAAGGGTCTACCCCTTCCCCTCTCTTCCCCGCTGATGCCGACATGCCCTCACCTACTCGCCTTGACACACCAACACCTCTTCCTACATCCCCACAACCTGGTACGAGTGCGGATGCCAGCAACAGGGAAATGGAAGGGGAAGGCAGCCTCGTCCCAGCGTAGGGTTTCACGTGGTAGGGGGCGCCGCAGGGGAGGGAATATTCCTGCACATCACGACGTGCCTGACCCTGAATCGACGAACACAGGGGGTGAAACTGACTTTGTGTGGGAGTGGAGGATGGGATTAGCTTCACCCCAACCATTCACCCCTTCCTCGACGAGGCCATCGCAGGGGTCAATGTCCCTGAACTCACTTTCCTGAGTCAATTTATGCAGATTATTTATATAATTTCTTCCCAGTGGCCCTCATAGAAACAATAGTGGGGCTAACAAACTCCTACAATCATTTCAGAATGGGGGCGAAGGTGCAGACAACATACACTCGACGTTACCATTGGAAGGATATTGATGTCAAGGAATTTTACTCCTTCATTTGTGTCGTCCTTCTGATGGGAGTGGTAACAAAATCTAATGCAAGAAAGTATTGGTCAACCGACCCCTTAGCTGCTACCCCCATTTTTGGCCAAATAATGTCAAAAAACAGGTTCTACGATATCATGGGGAACTTGCATTTCTTTGATAACCTCGATCTTGCCATGAGAGAGAGCAACGACGTTATGAGAAGGATTAGGCTTGTTTTTTGACCACCTCAGGGGCAAGTTCTCGTCATCATTCAATCCCCACCAGAAACTTGTGATCGACGAGAGCTTGGTATTGTGGCGAGGCAATCTCAGTTTCCGCCAATACATACCAAGCAAACGTCACCGTTTTGGCTTCAAACTCTTTGTGATGTACGACTGTCAAACGGGGTACATACAGGATATGCTTCTCTACACTGGCCAGCAAACAGAGATTAGTGAGGACAGGAAATATGGAGTCTCAGGTGAAGTGGTCAAGGCACTGATTGGGAGGTACTTGGGGCGAGGCCATATATTGTACATTGACAACTGGTATACAAGCCCCCTACTCGCTGATTACCTCTTCAAGCGCGACACAGGTGTTTGTGGTACCGTCCAAGAGGGGCCGCAAACACATGCCAACATTCCCCCGTGTCAAGAAAGGCGAGTGCACTTATTTCACAACCAAAAACATCATCGCCATGTCCTGGATAGACAAAAAAGATGTCAACCTGCTCTCTAGTGTCCATCGACCCATCATGCAGACTTCAAAATCATACGACTACAAGGAGAAGAAATACATCGACAAACTTTAAGCGGTGATGGACTATACATAAATATGAGACAGGTAGACAAATCTGATGCCATGATTTCAAGTGTTGAGTGTGCTAGAAGAACAATGAAATGGTATAAGAAGATGTTTTTTCACCTCCTTGATATGACGATTCTCAACAGCCACATTCTCTACACTCTGAAGACAGGGGAAAATCAAACCTTAGAATAGTTCGTTATCGAGGTGGTGCGTAGTGTCTTGGGACACAACACCGTTCAGAGAGTGACACAAACGCCCTCACAGACCATTGCAGGGCCGTCAAGAGATACACCCGCGCGTTTGGGAGTCTCGCACTTCATCTCAACAATCCCGGCCACGGGAACACAACGGTGGCCACAACGACGGTGCCACGTCTGCCAGCAAACCACACCACATGCCCAGAAGCGGAAGGACACGCGTTACCAGTGCGTGACTGTAATGTAGGGCTTTGCCTGGAGCCCTGCTTCAAAGAATATCATACATTGATCCATTACTGATAAGAGGTAGATGTATGTCGAGTAGTGAAATAAAAAGTCCAATGACATTGTAATATACTGTAATACTATTACAGTAATTGAAAATGATTATTAGATTTTGAAAATGTATTTGTAGTCTGTATACTTCAAGGGTTGAAATGTAGTCATGCATCACACGTAAACAATAAACTCTTAGGATAAAAAAACCGAAATATAGCAAAAATGTTCATAACAAATTTATTTTAGCTAATTTTGACATGAAAAATAAATTTGTTAAGGGTTTGTTTGTCTTTATATTGTTTAATTTAACCATTAGACCACATATAAATAAAAAAAAAAAAATCGAAAATCGGCCAGCACTGGCGTGGGTCATATGTCAAAATTGGCCAGCACCCGACGGGTTAAAGTAGGAAGGGAGTACATTAAATGCAATAAATATTTTCACAGGTGACATCTGGTGAAAAGCTTTTGGATTCCTATGCAATGTTTAAGAAAGACTAAAAAATAAAAAAAAACTGGTGGATAGTTTAGCATTAAAAAACCTAACATCTGGAAAAATACAACCTAAGAAAATTTTGTTAGAAAACTGGAAAGATGAAACGGACATTCACTGGAAAGAAGTAAGACAGACACAATAAAATAATGCAGTGGCCAGTGGGAATATGATGGCAAATTCCACATATCAAATGACTGGCCTAGATGCCATGCTGTCTATTTATTACTGCTTACAAGAATGCCAGTAGCTAATTTTAGTATATTACATGCAGTAATATGCTCCATACCATCATTTCCAACATTATGTGCATAGCCTACCTTATACAATCTGTTTGTACATACAACATTACTATTATAACACTGCTGTACAAACAGGTTGTGTAAGCTAGGCTATGCACATAAGGTAGGAAATGATAGTGCAGAATGGGTATAAGACAAACTATAAGCCGCTATAACCTACCACTTGTTAATAACACTGTACTGTTTGCAGAGAATGACAAAACATATATAAAATCTAGTTAATTATTTCAATAGTTTCTGTGAGAAAGAAATCTGAAAGTTAATGTGGCCCAAAATATGCTGATTGTATTTGGATGAAAGTGAAATACTTAATTTGCAAGGCAAGGTATATTTTTGAGAGATGAGAAGAGAGAAGCAATGTCAAATAATATCTAATAAACAGATGATAATGGAAGAGGACTCTGTGCAAAGAAGGGAGCATGGAAAGGTAGATAATAGAGAACACAACAAGGAAGGGATGTAGTGGGAACCTTCACCTATATATATATATAGGCAGTAAAAAAAAAGGCACTCAGAAATAGCTAAAAAGACTAAATAACACTGCCCTGTAGGGGTTTTAAAGGAACCTATATATCAACATAATTAAATTAGACTAAACCTGTTTCTTGTTGTTCACTCAGCTCAATCTCTTATGGTCTCCTCAGCCTGATTTTCATGTTGTTGTAGATGTTGTAAAGAGCATTGATTTCCAAAATTTTATACAGCTTCAATGATATGTCAACACTTGTTTCTCCATGAAGAACATGAAAACTGTGTGTGCGTTGACCAATCTAGCGTCTCATCACACTGGTGTCTTGTGACCTCTGGAATGACATGCATAATATGTATTAATAAAAAATGTTAAGCCTAGCATTATGTAACAGCAGATTGAGGGTGAGGCCCAAAACACATAGGGGAAAACAAACCCGCTGACATGCCAGTCACCAAACAGTGTGCAATAGCAAATGAATGCGACAGATATACATAAAATATACAAGATATCATAATTTTGGAAATATGGAGCTAAACTCCACAATAGCCATGTAATCTAAACTTAATTTAACGGTAAATTTAGAGCGTTTGTCCTTAATCACATACATTTTTTCGATATCACTTATATTCTTCTTTGTCTAATTAGTCAGGGCTCTATTCTATACCATTAAGCCCGTCACACATACATGACTCAAGGTCGTAACGGCTTTTTTCATCAATAGTCCCTTGAATCGCCGACTCGTAGTGCGTTTGTGAGCCGCTGGGACGACCCGTCGTGCCTCACGAGTTTTTTTTGTGCGGGTTAAAAAATTGTGGCCGCCTCACGACTTGTCAAAAGTCGTGTCACAGTAGTGTCGTAGCTCGGTTGTGAAGCAGTCTTAGCTTAACCCCTTGAGACCCAGAACGTAATTGCCATTGTAATTTGGGTACTATTAGACAATTTTTTTAGTGAATTTAAGCAATATTTTATAGATACGACCTGTTTAGTATCCTTATCGACTAACTAATTTGGTATATTAAGCTACTGTTTTGTAATTTTATGGCTAACAGATAATTTCATAAAGCAAAGGAAACATCTGGGTGTCAAGGGGTTAATCGGATGTGTCGTGTCGTGATGCAGTCACCGACAAAAAAAACGTTAACCATTGGCGGTTGGCGTGGGCAGCGAGGTGACAACACTGGTCCGTGGCCTTTTGAGTGTTACATGATAAAAGGGACGCGACTCTCTCTCTCCAAATATAACAAAATCTAATCAATAATTATAAATAATCAACTTAAAACACTGATAATAATAATAATAATAATAGTATAATAATAATAATAATAATAATAATTGTGGTAGTAGAAGATGTGGTGGTAGTAGTAGTGATATGGGTCGTTCATGGGAGGGTCGTAGGGGGTCGTAGTGCATCCCCCGAACGCGTGTTGCATTCATGGCTGACAAAAATCCATTATATTTCAAATTTGAAGACTCGTACGTAGCTCCGTCGCCTCGCGGTATTGTCGCGTTCTTGTGAACGTCACGACTAGTCGTGAGCAGAGCAGACTCGTCAAGGAACCGTGCCAGTCGGGAGTGTGGGACACGACTTTGAGTCGTGGCGCGGTCACCCCTTGATTTCGTGTATGTGTGACGGGCTTTACCGATGCATATTATTCGAGTTTTTAAAGAAAAACCCAGGTCAACAGGTTAGGACAAGTTAATAACCATTCGGCAAAAATCCAGGAGGGGCCACAGCCTCCCCTTGTTTAAAAAGTTAGGTTAACTCCAAGGTTTCCTAACTAACTTTCTGACCTGGGAGGGATTAAAATAATAACTATGAATTTCTAACAGTAAATTCTATTAGATCCCCCATTATTCAGGTAAATTGTCTAATTTACCTAATCTTAACCTAGAACTAAACAAAATGGCAATTAATATTAGTCAAAATGGGTCAGCCGGATATAATGGACGAGAACTTCCGCCGTTTAACACCAAAGTTTTCTACATATTTTTTTTTGCTGTGCAGTATTAATCCACTTCAGCGTAACCTTAAACAACTTATATACATATTGAGAACAATGATATAGTTGTCTAATAGCACATATCGCGAAGTATTATTCAAGTATTACTCATACCACAAGCTTATTTATTCACTTGCAGAAACCAAAAATATTAAATATTTTTATTCAATATGTAATAGGTTAAGTAACATTTAGGTTATATTATAGGCTATGTTTAGGTTTGGTTTTATGTTAAGTTAGGTTAGGTATAGCATTGGTTTGGGTTAGGTTTTGTTTAGTTATTTAGGTAAATACAAGGTGTTACGTGTAAGTGAATCTGATGGTGTGTGATAGGCCTGGCTGCATATTACCCAAGTCTGGAAAGGTTCGCCTACTTTACTGTTGAACACGTCAGGTTAGGTTAAGTTAGGTCATGGTTAGTTTTCCTTACCAATATTATGGTAACTTTGTGTGGGAATCACAATGAGGGCATTTCACGATAAATCCTGTGGTTAGTTTCGAAGCGACGGCTAAGCATCTTCACCCGGCAAGGCGACCCTTTCCAGACTTGGGAAATATGCGGCCCCAGCGCTCCGGCTGGTTGGCAGCCGCCAATCCTGTGGAATATTTACCAAATAGGTTATATTTGTTAGTGTCTACAAGTTAATAGTATCTTCACTACATATATGCAGAAGAAACTATACACAAATCGTGTTATTAAGGTTTGCAGTGAAAGCTCAGTTGTGTCTATATTATTTTTTTTCTTTCTTTTTTTCCATCACAGTGAACTGGCCAAGGGCACAACAAAAATGGGTAACACAAAGCCCGCTTAGTTTCCAGTCCCTAATAATAGTATGGGTTATTATTAAGCAGAACTGGGCTTTCACTGTCAACCAAATACAACACAATACACCAACAAAAATAGCACAATTTGTGTATAATTTTTACTTTATATATATATATATAATATATATATATATATATATATATATATATAATATATATATATATATATATATATATATATATATATATATATATATATATATATATATATATATATATCCCAGACCCCCTGTTAGTTCACTAACCGGTAAAGATTCGCTTTATCAACCCTCTCCTTTTTCAGATGAAACTATATTTTTCTGATAAATTTTTTTGTTTTGAAAGAATCTGATGTTTGTTTGGTTAAGATTTCTTTTATCGCCCCTGCCATATCTCACTTACTACCTTATGAAGGACTAATCTTTGCCATACATGTCTTCTACTAACCTTCCAACCTCTTGGCAAGCTGTTACTTTATCAAAATCACGGAATAAATGATATAATATAAATAAAAAGGTGCAACCTGTCGTCGCCATCAGCACAGTCAGTGACCACAGGCCAACCCCTCCCTCACGTACAGTAGCCAGGCTAGGTTGGCTATGGTTAAGGTTAAGGTTAGGTTTTGTTTAGTTTAGTTTAAAATAATACTAAACTTCTTAACCTAACCTCACATTTTGACCAAAATAACAGTTTGCCAAGAGGTTTGAAGGTTAATAAAAGACATGTATGACAAAAGATTAGTCCTTCATAAGGTAGTAAACGAGATATGGCAGGGTTGATACAACAAATCTTAACTCACTAACCTAACCTGGGCAGTGGGTATTATTTTACATTAGGAGCAGAATTCCCTACACAAGTGGGAGCATGGTTAATGTTTACCTTATTGGATTCTAAAGAAAAACTCTCAATGAGCTTCCGTCGCAAATCAATACTTATGGAGATATGACAAGTGACAAGAGAGACAAGTGTTTACGTGCGCCTCACTCTTCTTTCTCTTGTGACCTGCTTCACTTCAATTTTTCCCTTGCCGCGGACATTTGTTAATGTGAATTTGGCTTAGTCAGGTTAAACGTGGGGTTAGGTTAGATGGTTTTAGACTACTTTCAACCAGTAATTTAGTACGAACTACGTTAAAAGTATTCTTATCTTATATATTTTGTTGTGTTAAGAATGATGGTCACATTAAAATCGTCGGAAATGCCTCATGTTGCAGTTATCCCTTAAGGTTAGGTTAGGTTGGGAAAATTCCCTAGAAATAGGTAGGTATCTGTAGGTTATTGGTTATATATTTTGATGTATTTTCAGCTTTATATCATCCCATAGTGTATACCGGATATATTTTACGTCATCTACAAAATCTACTCCACATACAAAACTCATTTCCCTCTTCCCCGCCAAAACTCCGCGTTCCCAATGGGTCCTCAGGTTTGTTATGGTGGGGATAACTGCAAAATGAGGTATTTCCGACAATTTCTTATGTGACCAACATTCTTACCACAAAATACATGGAGAAAGAACATTTATAATCTTAGATTCTTAGATTATAATCATAGATTCTAAGAAATACTATATGAAATTCCGTCGCAATCACTACTTTCAGAGATATGACGTTTTTAATAGGAAGGGGTGTATATGAGATATGAAAATTAAACTAACTTAAACCCCACCTTTAGACTCACTAACCTAACCTAACCCAACCTATTCCCACGCTTTAACCTCCTAACTAAAGCCAAATCTGCATTAAAGAAGTGACTTCCCGCGGCAAGGAAAGAACAGAGGCGATGTAGGTCACAAGAGGAAGAAGAGTGAGGCGGACGTAAAACACTGTCTCTCACCTCCCTATAAACAACATGTCATATCTCCAAAAGTAATGATTGCGACGGAAGCTCATAGAGAATGTTTCCCAGAATCCAATAAGGTAAACAGAAACCACACCCACAATTGTGTAGGGGAAATTTTGGTCCTAGTGTAAAATAATACCACCTTACCTAACCACATTGAACCTGACGTCCACACGGAGAGGCTCTGCAGTTCTCGACCACCCGATAATCTAACCTAACCTCCTAAGGTTAGAGGGAGTTTCGTACACAAGTTGTTTCGTACCCAGGTTTTGTTAGTTGTTTTCGTACACTGATTTTGAATTTTTTCGTAGATACCTGTGTCGTTTCGTAGCTCTAGTAGTCAAGTTCAACTCTGAGCTGAGTGTACGAAACGACTATGGTTTCATATAGACTACGAAACAAAATTTTGGTATACGAAACAACTTGTGTACGAACTGACTGCAGCCCCCACTTAGAAATGCCTTACAGGAAAACCAATCTCCTACTTACCATTACATACACTGATCGGGAATAAAAGGTTCACTGCAAAGGAGGTGTATAGATGATACCTTTGACGAATTTTGCCCGTTATGGGCGTTGAGGTGAGCAAGGCACTGGGGGGAATCAGCTGGCTGCGAAGATCCCTTGGGGAACACTATGAGCCCTGGTGATGTCCTATGATGCTATCACAGACGTGGCAGCTGTTTTCCTCAGGAATCGCGGGCTTCGCGGCACTATTTAATGTATTCTAGACTAACTATTCCAAGCAAAACAAACGGACGTTCTGTGCAGGGTGCCGGCTGTGGAACTTTTGTAAGCGAAATTGTCGTACCAAGCCACCAGATCGAATTATCATATTTTCAGATTGATTATCGTACAACCATAGGTAAAATCATATAGTCAGTAAAAGACTTTATACTTCATTGAATTCAGCTTCCCACATATACCAATATTTCCACTTCTCACCAAAATAGAATAATTTATATATCATATTACGACTCAAAAGTCCATGTTAATTATGCTCTCTTTCGCGGAAATTGACAGCGACATAGTTTTTGCATGTGCAATGATAGTTTTTGTGTGGACTTTATAATGTAATTATATTTGTGAGTCAATTATCGTATTTTCGTGTACGATTCTCAACCATGTATCGTATGGATAGTCAAAATTGTCATACAAGTACGACAATACTACTTTGCAATATTTCGGAGGGGAAATGCCAAGCGTCGCAATATGAATAAATGCTTTCAAAGACCATCGTCTTAAGACTTATAATATATTATCATGCTCATTATGTATTGGTACAGAATCAGTGTTGTATTCCAAATATTTCACAAAAAGTAAATCTTTGATAAACAGAAGTATACGGATAGACCGTATATATGTTAGTGACTAAGACATTAGTCAGCGTTATTTTGACGAAGGCTTTGACTAACTTACGTTTTGTGTGCACCCACTCCTGAAAACTTTTCGTGATAGGATAGATCAGGGGTTCTCAAACTGGGTGCCGCGGCACCCTGGGGTGCCACGGACAGCGCCTAGGGGTGCCACAAGATTGCCATGAATTTTGGCAATAATGGCAATAGAATGTAATAGTACTCCTTGCGTAACCAAATTTTCTTTGTTTATACGCGTCGGTCGTCCAGTACCTGATCGGTTCTTGTCCCATTTTTGTCAGTGAGGCACTATACATCGAGCTGTACGTGTGTATTCCTTGCTGCTTCTGATATTCTGCAGCTGTATTGAACTTGCAATGGATAAGTTTGTCATTAAGAAGAGAAAACATGGAGATAGTGGTGAGGGTGAAGAAGGAAACGAAAGTAGAAGTACGAGTGAAAAAGATTTGGCCATTCCCACAGCAAAAAAATCAGCTTCCAAAAAAAGCAGGAAAAATCGCTCCTATTTGGATAATTATCTAGATTTGGGATTCTTTTGGTGTGGCGATGAGGTTAATCCTACACCACTGTGTGTTATTTGTGGTGATAAATTAGCTAATGAGGCGAGGTACCCAGCAAATTAAAGAGGCATTTATCTTTGAAACATGGTCATCTTGCCAACAAGCCTCGATCCTACTTTGAAGGACTTTTAAATGAGCAAAAACAACAGAGGGTGATGCTTTCTAAAACAGTCACAGTTTCTGATAAAGCACAAGAGGCCAGCTACTTAGTTGCAGAGTTAGTCGCTAAAAGCATGAAACCTCATACAATAGCAGAGACACTAATTCTTCCGGCTTGTAGTGCCATTGTAAAAACAATGTTTGGAAGTGAAGCAGAAAAACAAGTGAAAAAATTCCCGTCTCGGATAGTACCATCAGCAGACGGATTCATGATATGTCAGCAGACATAGAGGAAACTGTATGTGCCTCTGTAAAGGAAAGTGAAATGTTTGCACTTCAGGTAGATGAGTCCACAGATATTGGAGGTAAGGCTCAACTATCGGCATCATTCGCTACATTCATGATGTTAAAATAGTGGACCAGTTTTTCTGTTGTAAGGAACTTGAGGAAACAACAACAGGCAATGATATTTTCGCTACATTAAGTGAGTACATAAATCAGTTGGTTTGTCCTGGCAATCTTGTGTAGGGATTTGTACAGACGGGGCGCCCCGCCATGATTGGCTCAATTAAAGGATTTGTGTCACTAGTGAAGAAAGAAAACAGCAGGTCATAACAACCCCATTGCTTTTCTCCATCGTGAAGCGCTGGTTGCTAAGACAATTGGCAATGATTTGAAGTCTGTACTGGAGAAAGTTGTAAAAATGGTGAACTTTATAAAGAGTCGGCCACTTAAGACTCGTCTGTTTTGCTAAGCTGTGCGAAGAGGTTGAGGCAAAACATGTGAATCTTCTTCTACACACGGAGGTGAGATGGCTGTCAAGAGGGAAAGTATTGTCACGTGTGTATGAACTGAAGGAAGAGATGCTTACTTTTTCACCCTTGAACAACAAGAGGAATTCTGTGACTTACTGGCAGATGACACTTGGTCTGCCAAATTGTCTTACTTGGTAGACGTATTTGAACATTTAAACAAGGTAAATTCCAGCATGCAAGGTAAATCAGAAAATATCTTATCTTCCACTGATAAAATTAACACTCTGAGAGAAAAACTGCGATTGTGGTTGGCAGAGTAAAGAAAGGCAATTTGGATATGTTCCCACATGCTGCAGCAGCAACAAGCGGTAGACGTAGACTTCGTAGAGAGATCATTTTTTATTATTTCTGAGCATCTTGAGAAACTGGAAAAGCAACTTCAGCACTATTTTCCAGACATATGCACTGAAAACTATGACTGGATAAGAAACCCATTTGTTGCACCAGTATCAACCCAATCTCAGCTTACCGGGGGCCTTACCCTCACGGAAGAAGAGCAGTTAGTGGAAATGCGTAATGATCGTAACCTGAAGTTATTGCACATGCAGCTGCCTCTTGACGAATTCTGGGTTCAGATGAAGGCTAAGTATCCTCAAGTTGTAAAGAAAGCTCTGGTAATCCTTATCCAGTTCTCTACATCTTACCTGTGTGAGCTGGGATTTTCTGTTCTAGCAAACATTAAAACGAACAAGAGGGCAAGATTGCAAACTCTTGAAGAAGAAATGAGAGTATGTTTTGTCCACTATTCAACCCAACTTGAAAAGGATCTGTCAGTCACATCAAGCACATGTATCTCACTAAATCAGGTTAGCTTTTGTTTGTTTTGCTTATTTGACTATCAGTGATTATCATGCCTTTTTTCTTCTTCTTTTTATGCTACTTTGCATTTATAACTCTTAATTAATCTAATATTTTGAATCTAATTCCACTGATGAGTTCTATGTTTGGGCATGTACTACAGTAGCCTACATCATATGTTAATTTTGGTTTGAGTACGGATAATAATTTTAAATAATTAATTAAAGTAATTCCAACAGGTACAATTTTATATCAGAAGTTAATTCATGTGAGGAGGGGGATGGTGAAAAAAAAGGGGTGCCACAGAAAGGATTATATAAATCCCGGTGCCATCACTGACAAAAGTTTGCGAACCTCTGGGATAGATGTACTGGGCGAACTTGTTGATACATAACTAATCAAGCGATACCGCTTGGACGAGAAGGGATTATATATGTGACAGACTAGTGGGGGATGTAATATAAAACAACACTAAAAAATACGGCGATCAGTGCATGACAAGTCACGAGTGTGTTATTATTCACTCTTTGAGGTAGTCATGTTCCTCCTGCCTTGATATCATGTATCGTGATACAGATTGAAGTGCATCCCCACCAAACTGTTGATGAAGAATGGTATCATGTTGAGAAAAAAAGCGATTTAGAGTAGGCTCACTATAAATAAAAATTTAAAAAATTGAATAAGTCGTGATTATTAAGCCATGGAACAATATCCATATACTCTATTTCTCTTCCCACTGCCGTAGTCTTGATAATTTTCTTATTTGTTCTTGATATCATCTGTTAATATACCAAACCCCACCTCTAACCTAACTTAACAGTTTTTGGTTGAAAGAACTAGATTCTAGGTAGTATATGTATCAGCATTATTAGTCAATTGCGCCATGGGAAGGAAATTGGGCTTAAAACCCAGAATGAAAATCTACACTATGAAACAGGTTAGAATTGTCAGGCTCGAGGATGACCTAACCAACGGTAAATATCGCAGGAGTTGGCGGTGTGTTGGCGGGTGCACACCGGGCATCGCGCACATCAATTTTTTTTTTAACATTAAAAACACAGCTAAAACTA
>JACEEZ010001759.1:0-35000 GCA_016584305.1 Chionoecetes opilio
TTCTCTTCTTTTTCTTTTTTCCTCTGCTCTTTGTTTCCTGTCCTCTCCCTGTCTTTTTCTGTCTTCTGTCTGTTGGTGGGCCCTTTGCCCTCTGTTTTCTTTTTTGCTGCCCCGCCCCCTGTTGTTGTCTGTCTTCTTTTTTCTTTTGTCCTTTTCTTTTTTTCTTCCCCTCCCCCTTCTTTTTTCTTCTTTTCCCCGTTTTTCTTTTTCGTTCCCTCTCTTTGTTTCCTTTCCCCTTCCCCCTTCTTCTTCTTTTCTCTTTGTTGGGGGAAGGTTGTTTTTTAGGTTGGTTTGCGGGGGGCCCTCTCGTTTTTTGGGGGGGTCTTTTTTGTCCTCTTCTCTTTATTTTTTTCCTCTCCCTGTCTTCCTTCTTTTTTGGGGGCTTTTTTCCTCTTTTCTTTTCTGTTTTTTCCCTTTTTCCCCCCCCCTTTTTGGGGGGCCCTTTTCTTTTTTGGTGGGTTTTTTTCCTCCCCTTTGTATTTCCTTCCCCCTTCCTTTCCGTTTTTTCCCTCTTCTTTTTCTTTTTCCTTTCTCCTGTTATTTCCCTTTTCCTCCCCCCGTTTGCTTTGGGTTGTTTGGGGGGTCAGGTTTTTCCTTTAGTTTCCTGGGGGGGGGGGGGGGGTTGGGGGTTGGGGGGGGTCTTTTTCCCCCTTGTTTGTTGTTTGTTTTGGTTTGTTGTTTGTTGTTTTGTTTTTTTGGGTTTTGGTTATTTGTTTTTTTCTTTCTTTTTTTTTTTCCCTTCCTGTTTTTTTTTTTCTTTGGGTTTTTTTTTTCCTCTTCCTTTTTATTTCCTGTTGCTTTTTTTTTCTTCCCCTCCTTTTTTTTTTCCTCCCCCCTCTTTTTCCTTCCCTCTTCTTCGTTTTCTTTTTCCCTTTTCTCTTTTTTCCTTTCTTCTCTTCTGGTTGCCCTTTGTTTGGGTTATTTTGCTTTTTTGATTTGTGTCTTTTTTTTGGTCGTTTGTCTTTGTCTGTTGGGGGGCCCTTTTTCCCTGTCTGTTTTTTTTTCCCCTGCCCTTTCCCCTGTCTGTTGTTTTTGTCTGTTGTTGGGGGGGGTTTTTTTTGCCCGTCTGTTTTTTTTTTTATTTGTTTTTGTCGTCTCCCGTCTTTTTTTGTCCCCTTGTTCTTTTTTTGGGGTCTTTTGCCCTTTTGTTTCTCTGTTTTTTTTGGGCCTTTTTTTTGTCTGTCTCTGTCTTTTTGGTGGGTCTTTTGGTCTTTTTCTTTTTGTTTGTGCCTTTCCCCTGTCTGTTGGTGGGGTCTATTTGTCCGTCGTCCTCTTTTTTGCCTGCGTCTCCCTGTTTTTTCTTCTTCTGTCTGTTGGTGGGTCTATTTGTCCGTCTGTGTCTCTGTTAGTTTGCCTGTCCGTCTCCCTGTCTGTTTGTCTGTCTCTGCGTTGGGGGGTTTTTTTTGTCCGTCTTGTCTTTTTGTTTGCCTGCCCCGCCCTCCCTGTTGTTTGTTTCTCGTCTTTGGTGGGTCTTTTGTCCGTCTGTGTTTTGTTGTTTGTTTCCCTTTCCCCCTTTGTTTGTTTTGTGGGGGTCTTTTTTGTTCTGTTGTTTTTTGTTATTGGGGGCTGTCTTTTTTGGGTGGTGGGTTTATTTGCCCCGCTTTTCTTTTTTTCCCCCCCCCCCCCCTGTTTGTCTCTTCGTTTTTTTGGTGTTGTTTATTTTTTTTTGATTTTTTTTTTTTTAGGAAAAGGAGAGAGAGAGAGAGAGAGAGAGAGAGAGAGAGAGAGCCCCTACGTCATTTGTATCTTCCTTCTTGACTCTCCTCCACCATAAAAAGAAAAATTCTCCGTAAAAATGATTTCAATGTCAGAGTTGTTAATCGATGGAACAAATTACCAGCAAATGTTGTCGAAGCCAGCACAATAACTTTATTTAAAAACAACTTGACGCGCACTGTAAAATAAATGGGTTTTGTATTGCCCCCTAATTTTATTATGTCCCCCGGATCGTTAGGTTTGTGGTGTTTTTAGACATACTTCATACCTTCATTTTTTCACTACGAACTTTCCCTGTTCCCATCTTCTTTAGGGACATGGTATCCTTTTCCAACGTCCCTTTCATGTAGTTAGATAGTTAGTATATTAGTTCAAGGGTACCCTCGTTATAGACCCAAGGGTGTCCCTGGTTTCTGTTACTCCTAGTATTCCTTGTTTTCCCCTTTCCCTTTTCCCTTTACTTCCCCTTTTTATTCCCCTTTTTACTTTTTCCATTTTTTTTGCTTTTTCCCCCCCACCCCCCTTCTCTTCTTCCCTCCCCCTCCTCCAGTATTTCATCCTCTTCCTCCTCCTCTGGCAGGGGGTTGGTCCCTCCTCTCTTCTTCTTTCTCCCCTCGTCTTTCTCCTCCTCTCTCTCTTTTCCCTCTCTTCTCTCTTCCCCTTCTCTCTCTCCTCCTCCTCCCCTCCCTTTTCCTCCCTTCCCCCTCTCTCTCTCTCTCTCTCTCTCTCTTCTCTCTGTCCGTCTCATCTCTCTCTCTCTCTCTCTCTCTCTCTCTCTCTCTCTCTCCTCCTCCTCTCTCCTCCTCTCTCATCTCTCTCTCTCTCTCTCTCTCTCTCCTCTCATCTCTCCTCTACTCTCTCCTCTCTCTCTCTCTCTCTCTCTCTCTCTCTCTCTCTCTCTCATCTTCTCTCTCTCTCCCAGTCTCTCACTTTCCACTCTCCGTTCGTCCTCTCGTCCCATCTCTCTCTCTCTCTCTCTCTCTCTCTCTCTCTCTCTCTCTCTCTCTCTCTCTCTCTCTCTCTCTCTCTCTCTCTCTCTCCTCTCCCCAGGGTTGGTCACTTGTCCACACTTAAGGACGTGACTTTCGTGTCTTTTGCTGCCCGAGATCAATACCTGAACACACCTGGATCACACAGGGAGAGAGAGGAACAGTAAAGAGGGAGGGAGAGTAGGGAGTAGGGAGATCAAGTAGGGAGGGAGGGAGGGAGGGAGGGTAAGAGAGGAGAGCGGTAGGGAGAGGAGGGAGATTGGGGAGAGAGAATGAGAAGGAAGAGTAAGGAGAGAGAGAGGAAGAGTAGGTAGAGGAGGTGAGAGGGAGAAAGGAGGGAGAGAAGGGGAGTAAAGAGAGAGAGAGAGAGAAGAGAGGAGAGAGGGAGGGAGGGTGCCACATTATCACTCTTACCTGCCCTCTTCCCTCTTACCTCACCCTCCAGTGCCTTCATTGCCTCTCTCTCTCTCTTATCTTGCTCTCTCTCTCTCTCTCTCGTCTCCTCTCTCTCCTTCTCTCTCTCTCTCTCTCTCTCTCTCCTCCCTCCTAAACTGTTCTATTTAGTGGTTTTCTATTTTGTTTTTTACCGCTTCCGGGTTTTAATTTTTTATTCCGTTTTTATTTTCGTATTCAAGACATTTTTTTACATTTTTTTCTCTATCTCTCACACACACACACACAAGCTTCACCTCTCTTCACCTCTCATCTTTATCCTATTACCTCTCTCTCTCTCTCCCCTCTCTCTCTCTCTTCTCTCTCTCTCTCCTCTCTCTCTCTTCTCTCTCTCTCTCTCTCTCTCTCCTCTTCTCGCTCTCTCCTTCTCTCTCTCTCTCTCTCTCTCTCTCTCTCTCTCTCTCTCTCTCTCTCTCTCTCTCTCTCTCTCTCTCTCTCTCTCTCTCTTTCTCTCTCTCTCTCTTCATTCAAACTGTGGCTCCATTTTTCTCTCACATCACCACTCAAGACCCTCAACTGTTTTCCTCCTCCTCCTCCTCCTCCTCCTCCTCTCCTCCTCCTCCTCCTCCTTCTTTCCTCCCCTCCTTCCCCCTTCTTCTCCTCCTCCATTCATCCGTTTTAAGCCCGTTCCTCCCCTCCTCCTCCTTCTCGCCTCCTCCTCCTCATCGCTACCTTCCTCCTCCTCCTCCTCCTCCTCCTCCTCCTCCTCCTCTCCTCCTCCTCCTCCTCCTCCTCCTCCTCCTCCTCCTTTTCATCTCTCCTCTTCTTCCCATTGCTTTTGTTTTCTCGTATTTCTTATTGTTCTTTTGCCATTTTCTCCCTTCCTCTTCCTCCTCTTCTTCCTGTTCCTCTTCCTCCTCTTCTTCCTTTTCCTCTTCCTCCTCTTCTTCCTCTTCCTCTTCTTCCTCTTCTTCCTCTTCCTCTTCCTCTTCCTCCTCTTCCTCCCTATATAGGACACCCTACTATAGAAAAGACAAGACCCGACCAGGTACTAATACACAAGTTGTCGTATTTGATGGCAGCGTTGAAGTGTCGTGGCCGCGGTAAGTATAATGTGGCGTGAAGGGAGTGGTTGGGTGAGAGGTATGTAGGGTGATCGTGTCTTTCCCTTTAAACCATCGGACGGCCAAAGTAACTAAGAACTTATCTTAGTTACTCTGCAGGCGGCGAGGCGGCTGAGACGCCCTGTCTGTGCCCTGGTCGGGTTCGAACCCGACCAGGTACTGGTATACAAGTTGTCTTATTTGATAATTCGAGAGAACTGGAACCCAAAATGCCAGTGGTCGCTGGCAGTTTTAACTCACTTTTTTGATAATAAGTTGGTCTACTGGAAAACAAAATATGGGCTTATTCCACTGCACTTAAAACACAAAAGTATAATATTAAGAACGATTTTCTTCTATATGTATATTGTATAGAAGCCTGATTCTGTAAAACATTGTATATAACCAAATAACCAAGGAGGTTATAGTTGAGGAGGCGAGGTAAATGCTACTCTATGATATTATATAGTCAATAACGTATGTTTAGAAGTTATCTATACCTAGGCAGTCATATTTTCCTGTTATTATTGTGTATCAATCAGATAGAAAGCCTGGAAGTGCAATGAGTCGACGCGTGAAGTCGTAATGTTTTGATTCAATCTCCCCGCCACAATCTCCCCGCCACCACTCCCCGCCGCGGCGTGTTGCCTCCACAATTATAACCTACATTGTCGCAGCAACAGGCCGATTTCGGCATTCTTTATTCTTCGTTTTTCCAAGGCATTGCTTATTGTATTTTGACAAGCGTTTGCCAGACGCAGCAGTACTGTCTTAGAAAACAGTGTGAACATCGCCCAAATTTTACATGCCACAATATACATGTAAAAAATATATTAAGCTTTGCTACTCAAGGCGAATAATTTGCATTAAATTGCTATTATAGAACGTTCCATCGTAATGCATGTCATCCATATAATTAGTAGAACAACAGAAGAACTATATTTTTTGGTATTCAGATGCGGTGCATCAATGTTTATCGCGAAATTAATTTATGAAAAATATTAGTCGCGGAGCCAAAACACAGTAGACCAACCTTTGAGTTAAAACTGCCAGCGACCACTGGCATTTCTCGAGTTTCAGATCATTGGAATTAATAGAGTTGTTAATATATAGAGCTCTCTTCCAGCACAAGTAGTTAATAGTAACACGGTTGAGGCGTTTAAGAACAAACTAGATACATACTTAGCATCAACTGCCACACTCGATGACTTCGGCCCGACGTATTTTTTTTTATTTTTTTTTTTTTTTTTTTTTTTTTTTTTTTTTAATTTTTAATTTTTATTTATTTTGGTAGCGTTAGCTTTAGTTTAGAGTCTGTCTCTCCTTCAATCTTTCCTATAAAATGCCACGGCAGTTTTTCAATACTGCATGGTGGTTTTTCTCACTTTTCCTGCCGACCTCGGCCGGAGGGAGAGGTGGGTGGGGAGGAGCCTTCAACTTTGCTATTCTTTGACCTCTAACACCTAGAAACTATAGTGGTAGAAAGTAGTCACACAGGCAGCCTCGTTTGGCCCAGTAGTGCTGTTGCTGTCTGTTCTTCCTTTGTATTCCTTTGTATTCCTTTGTATACCTCTTCTCCCTCTTCCTACCTCCTCCCTCTTACCTCCCTTTCCTCCTCCCTCCTCCTCCTCCTCTTCCTACCTCCTCCTTCTTACCTCCCTTTCCTCCTCCCCCCTCCTCCTCCTCTTCCTTCCTCCTCCTCCCTCCTCCTCCTCTCCTCCTCTCCTTCTTACCTCCCTTTCCTCCTCCCTCTTCCTCCTCCTCTTCCTTCCTCCTCCTCCTCCTCCTCCTCCTCCTGCCCTTCCTCCTCCTTCCTCCTCCTCAGGGTAATTAAAGCTCAGGTAACTAGTGGTTTTTTTATACCTTTTTATTATTAACAATTATTCAACACACAGCGGTTACCCACACTCCCCTCCCCTCCCCCCTCCCCTAATTGTCCTACCAGGTGATTACAATGTGACTATACGAGATAACGCTAATCAATAGTATCTTTTTTTTCTTTCAACTTTTTTTCATTGTCGTCTTGTTTTTGTTCTTTATTGTTTATTTTTTTCCTTTTTTCTTGGTTGATTGTGTGTTGTAAGGGTTGTGGGAAGACTGGCTTTTTAATGCATTCATTGACGGTCATTCATTCATTCATTCATGTGTTTTCATTCATTTATTTATTTATTCATTTATTCATTCATATATTTATTCACGTGTTTTCATTTATTTATTAATTAATTCATGCACTTATTAATTTATTTATTTATTCACTCATTCATTTATTCATTTCTTAATTTATTCATTTATTCATTTATTCATTCATTCATGTTTTCATTCATTCATTCATTCATTCATGTGTTTATTCATCAGGTCATATCTAAACATTTAAGGATTTATTCATATACCTCTCTCTTCTCTCTCTCTCTCTCTCTCTCTCTCTCTCTCTCTCTCTCTCTCTCTCTCTCTCCGTGGAGGTATGTGTGGGGGCCTTAATAAGTGTACTTAAGGAGAGGTGTAGTACGCGCAAGGGTGTCATTAGTATACTTATATAAGTGTATCATAAATATACTTCAGTAAGTCATTCGTGTGGCAATCTAATGTACGTATTACAAGCTGGTACACATAGACATACACGTGTGTACGGACCAGGGACGCACACACACACACACACGCACACAACGCACACGCACACACACACACACACACACACACACACACACACACACACACACACACACACAGTCACACATACACACACACACGAGGTTTTTGTTTTATGTAAGGGGCCATGTGCATCTCTCTCTCTCTCTCTCTCTCTCTCTCTCTCTCTCTCTCTCTCTCTCTCTCTCTCTCTCTCTCTCTCTCTCTCTCTCTCTCTCTCCTTCTCTCTCTCTCTCTCCTCTCGGTATAACAATATATTTGGCGTCGGTATAAAACGTTAACATGTGTTTACATATATACATACACACACCTGTTACAAACATGTCTATTTACAGTGTCATCTCCCTCCTCATGACGTCATCCCATCCTAGCGACCCACACCTGTCACCCCCACCACACCTGTCCCCCCCCCCCCCCCCCACACCTGTCGTCACCCACACCACACCCGTCGTGTCGCCTCACCTGTGCCCATAATCGTGCCACACATGTTCGTCCCAGGCAGACCACCGGCAGCACACACACACACACACACACACACACACACACACACACACACACACACACACACACACACACACACACACACACACACACACATACACACGGGGGGGGGGCCTACACGGTGGTCTCGTAGTCGACACGCACCACGTCGCCGCCAGAATGGGCCTCTTGTCACCACGAGTCCTTGTCAGGCGGGAGGAGGAAGTCCTGCGTGGTGCTCTTGATGGCGTGGCTGTTGTTGGTCGCCGCCGCCGCTGCCGCCTCCTCCTCCCGCTTTGTGGCGTGCAGGCGGCGGCGGTGCGCCACCACGGCTGCCAGCAGCGCCACCAGGGAGGCCACCAGCACGCCGCCCGCAGACAGGTAGACCCAGGGCAGCGCCGCCAGTAGGCCGCACGCCGCGGCGCCCTCGTCCAGGCCGGAGGGGCAGTGCACCGCGCCGTCGCACCACAGGTCGGCGGGCAGGCACGCCTCGATCTGGGGACACCGGTGGGGGCACAGGTCCACGCCCACCGGGGACAGGGGCGCCGTCTGCATGGGTCGCCACACGCCCACCCAGCTAACCATGACGCGCTCGCTCGAGTTGCCCACAAACTCCACCACCAGGTCCCGCGACTCCTGCTGCCGCGGCCGCTGGTTGTGGCGGCCCCGCTGCTGCCGCTCCGCCTGCTGCTGCTGCTGCTGGCGGTGGTAGTAGTAGTGGCTCTGGCCCAGGTGCAGGCTGCCGCCCCCTGGACCGGTGCTCCACAGGTCCGTCGCTGACAGCTTCTGCTTGGCCGTGTCGTTGGCGGCGCTCCACCCGCTGCTGAACACGTGCGTGTAGTCCAGCCGCGGGTCCGGGCAGATGGAGGCGAGGGGCGCCAGGCCGCCCACGGCGTACACGTTGATGCGCGAGGCCGCCACGCAGTTGTCCTCCGAGGCGGCGTGGCCCCGCACGCGGAGGAAGAGGTAGGAGCCGTCGGCGGCGGTGACGAGGCGCGGCAGGGCGGAGCACAGGTCTTGCCGGGCCACAGCGCCCACCGTGAAGTTGCCGTGCCTGCCCGCCAGGCGGCGCTGGGTGCGGCGGCACTGCGGGGAGGCGGGCAGCAGGGAGTACTCGCCCTCCAGGAAGAAGTCGTTGTAGTCTGCGGCGGGCGTCATGACGGGCACGCTGAAGGTGAGGCGCAGCTGCGGCGTGTACGACACCAGCAGGAAGGGACGCTCGTGCGACACGTTACAGAGGCAGGCGCGCACCAGCGGCACGCCCTCCCAGGGCTCCTCGCTCAGCCAGATGGCCGGCTGGTCCCCGGCACCCTCGTGGGAACACTCGTAGGTGTGCGAGGCCTGGCGATAGCGCGTGCCGCAGCGGGAGCCCATTCTGGCCCGCAGGATGCGCACCGCCACGCGCTGCCGCGGCGCAGCCACGAAGGTGTACACGCAGCGCAGCTTGCGGGCGCCGCCACGCCCGAACAGGAACACGTCCCGCGGCGAGGCGAACAGTCTGTCAGGCTGCGCGGTAAAGGTGCGGTCACAGGGCCCGCCCCCGGGGGTGGGCGCCCCCCACTGCCGCTTGTCCACAAATTCATACCTGGCCAGAAACTCCACATGTGCTGGCGCCGTGCCCGCCGCGTACCTGAGGGAGAGCGTGAGGGCGGGCGACACGGACACGTAGCTCTCCCCGGGCAGGCAGGGCGCGGCGTGCGGACCCGGCGCGTGCACGCCCGAGCACACCCGCGGCAGGTGGTCGGGGCGGCAGAAGGTGCCGATCACCGTGGGTGGGGGCGACACCTCCTCGGCCGTATGTTGAGCGACGGGGCGTCCAGCGGGTCGGGGCTGGTGGTGGGGCCTTGGCTGTCGTCCTGGAGGGCGTCGCCGTCGGTGATGGTGAGTGTGTTGGAGCAGTGTCCCGGGGCGGGCATCTCCGGGTGTTGGACGTGGCGGTAGTGGAGGAAGTAGAGCCACACCACCTCGGTGCTGCCGGCCAGCAGGCGCCACCAGCACGTGGTGTTGGGGAGGAGGGAGTGCACGGGGGACTGCACGTAGCCGCTGCGCTGGCCGCGGCTGCTCACCGTGTAGTTGCAGGCGGCGCCCTCGCGGATGTAGGCCGTGCTCTCGCGGTCCACGAACTCCACCTCCACGTCCAGCTCGAAGCCGAAGGTGCGGCGCCGCGGCGAGTCCTGGAAGGGAAAGTCGAAGGGCGAGGCGTGGAAGACGAGGAGCAGGTGCGGCCCTGAGGAGGTGATGCCTGTGAGGGGCGCGCCGCCCTTGCACAGCGTGGCCAGCACGGCGCCCCTGGTGGTGTTGGCGTCGTAGGCCACCAGGTAGTCGTACAGCACGTGGCAGCCGGAGCCCACCTGCAGCTTCCTCTCGCGGGACAGGTGTGGGGCGTTGCGGTCCTTGATGTAGATGAGGTGGGGGTTGCGCTGTCGCACCCTGATGAGCGCCACCTTGCCGTCGGGCACGCGGGTCTGGTGCAGGTGGTAGTGGCAGGTCAGGTTGCGCGGGTACATGCCCGGGAAATTGGGCGACTGTACCTTGCAGTTCTTCTTGTCGCAGTTTTTGAAGTCCTTGTCGCAGAATGTGTTGGGCACGTCCTCGCCGCGGTAGGTGGGGCTGTAGGGCGCGCCGTAGCGCAGCACCGCGCGCTCCTTCCGCAGGAACCTGTAGGAGAGGCCCAGCATGACGTTCTCCTGGGACGAGAAAGCGCCGGGGTTGGCGTTGGCGGCGTCCTGCGTGAGGTTGAACACGCGCAGCATCACCGTGATGGCCGAGGTCTCCGAGTAGAACACGTTGTGGCCCCAGGCGGTGCCGCACCAGTAGCCCGAGTTGAGGGGGCGACTCAGCTCCTCAATCTGCATGTACCCGTCGGGACAGCCCGCCGTGGTGTGGGATTCGAACCTGTGGGTGTGGAGGGAGGCGCGTCAGTACACCGCGAGGGAACACCTGGCTAGCGTCAAGGGCACTGGGGAGATGGCGCAAAGAAGGAACGCAGGAGCAGGAAAGACTTATGAAGGGTTGACATGAAGCCTGAGTGAAGGTTCGGTAGGACATTGACAAGGCAAAGGAGGGAGGGAAACATCAACCATCTTCGAACATTATTATAATAGGTGGACACTGAAGAAAATGAGATACATGAACAAACAGAACAAGGAAGTGAGGGCCTGAGGGGTGACTGAGCCCTACCTTCCCAGGGTGAACTTTTCGATGCTGAGTTGCACCAGGTCCCCGTAGGTGTCCCCCGAGGCGATGAAGGTGAGCTGGCAGAAGTGTGGCAGGGTGCCGCGCCTCGGCCGGGGGATGTGCAGCCTGTAGGTGGCTCCCACGCGGCCGTAGTAGGTCCTGTTGCAGGCTGTGGGGGGAGAGTAGGCTGTGAGAGGTGTTTGTGTGTTCTAAATGAACTCCTCGAGACCCAGAACTTCCATTGTAATTTGGGTACCATTAGGCGATTTTTAGTGAATATAAGCAATATTTTATAGATATGACCTGTTTAGTAGGGGAGAGCGGGGCAGGTTGCATCGAGGGTAGGCTGCATCATTGCCTCTAACTCGCATGTTATCACACGTACATCGTCTTAATACTACTACTACTATAAACTACTACTACTACTACTAACAACAATAATAATAATAAAAAAAGTTAATGCGAGTTAGAGGCAATGATGCAACCTGCCCCGCTCTCCCCGACCCGTGTCCACTAACTAATTTGGTATATATCAGTTACTTTTCGTAATTTTATGGCTCGACAACAGACGATTTTATATAGCAAAGGAAAGATCTGGGCGTGAAGGAGTTAACATAAGAACATGAGGAAGTTACAAGAGGCCGTGAGACATACATTTGGTAGTTCCTGTAAAGTTCCTACAAAACTATACTTAACTACTTAACAGGAACTACTTAATTGTTCTTGCCATATTGTTGTCACCTAATTGTATTTTTATCGGATTGAAACTAGCTTGGTATATCACGTCTTTTAATACTATACTGTGTGTGTGTGTGGTGTGTGTGTGTGTGTGTGTGTGTGTGTCCACCGAAATGATAACGACAGCAATATATTTTTGTCACCCCCCACACACACACACGAGAGCAATAACAGAAATCAGAAACCAGTCATTGCATTCTTTCATCTCTACCACGAATATGAGAGAGAGAGAGAGAGAGAAGAGAGAGAGAGAGAGAGAGAGAGAGAGAGGAGAGAGAGAGAGAGAGAGAGGAGAGAGAGAGAGAGAAGAGAGAAGGAAAACACAGATGGAGAAGGATGAAAGACAAGAAGGAGAGAGAGATGAAGAGAGAAGAGAGAGAAAAGAGAGAGAGAGAGAGATAAGATGAGAAGGACGAGGAGAGATGAAGGAGAGAGAGAGAGAGAGGAGAGAGAGAGAGAGAGAGAGAGAGAGAGAGAGGAGGTTGGGGGGGTAAGTAAAGCAGGAAAATGGGTTGAGAGGGCAAAGACAACACAATAATAGGAAAGTTGCGCCTCCGTGTTGGTTTAGGTTTATTTATCACACGGTCACTCTGACAACACTGTGAAGGAGATTGCAACACCCGGGGGGAAGATAAGGAGGAGGAGGTGGTGGTGATGGTGGTGGTGATTGGAGGAGGAGGTGGTGGTGATGGGAAGAGGAGGAGGAGAAGAAGGTGGAGGTGGTGGTGATGGTGGTGGTGATTGGAGGAGGAGGTGGTGGTGATGGGAAGAGGAGGAGAAGAAGAGGTGGAGGTGGTGGTGATTGGAGGAGGAGGTGGTGGTGATGGGAAGAGGAGGAGGAGAAGAAGGTGGAGGTGGTGGTGATGGGAAGAGGAGGAGGAGAAGAAGGTGGAGGTGGTGGTGATGGGAAGAGGAGGAGGAGAAGAAGGTGGAGGTGGTGGTGATTGGAGGAGGAGGTGGTGGTGATGGGAAGAGGAAGTGGTGGTGGTTGTGGTGATTGAAGGAGGAGGAGGAGTTGGTGGTGATGGGAAGAGGAGGAGGAGTTGGTGATGATGGAAGGAGGAAGAGGAGAAAGTGGTAATGATGGAAAGAGGAGAGGAGGGAGGAGGAGGAGGAGGAGGAGGAGGAGGAGGAGGAGGAGGAGGTGGTGGTGGTGGATGAGATAGGTATTTGAAGAAGATATAGAAGGATATGAAGAAGAATAGGAGGAGGAGGAGGTGATAGGTATTTGAAGTAGATAGTAAAGAAGAAGATGAAAAATATGAATAGATGGAGGATGAGAAGGAGAAGAAGTACAGCGATAAAGAAAGGAAGGAAGAAATATCCAAATGCGTATAGATTTTAACGAAAGAGGAAGAGGAAGAAGAAGAGGAAGAAGAAGATAGTACATAAAGGAAGGGGTAACGTGAGAGAGAGAGAGAGAGAGAGAGAGAGAGAGAGAGAGAGAGAGAGAGAGAGAGAGAGAGAGAGAGAGAGAGAGAGACATTAACTTAACTAAGAAAATAAGATAAATGAGATAATAATAGAGAACTGATATATGAGGGAGAGAGAAGAGGAGGAAGAAGAGAAAAAAGATAAATAGGATAATGGGAAGAAATTAGGGGAACTGCAGGGAATTAGAGGAATGCGAATAAAAGAGAAGAGGAAAATATGATAATTGAGATAGCTGGAGAAGGAAGTGAGGAATACCTGCAATAAATGATAAATGAGTAATAATGAATAAATAATAATATGTAAATGAATAAGAGAATAAAAAAGAAGTGATAATTTTAAGGGGAATGAAAAAACAAGTAAATGAAAATATAATAACTAAAGAAATGAAAAAGGAGAGATCATTTAAGGGGAATGAAAAAAAACCAAGCAAATGAAAGAAAAAAAATAAGTAAGATAATAAAAAAGAAGGAATAATTTAAGGGGAATGATAAAAGACAAGCAAATGAAAGAAAAGAAATAAATAAAGGAATGAAAAAGAAGGGATAATTTAAGGGGAATGATAAAAGACAAGCAAATGAAAGAAAAGAAATAAGTAAGATGATAAAAAAGGAGGGATAACTTAAGGGGAATGAAAAAAGAGAAGTATATGAAAGAAAAAAATACATATTTATAGAAGAGAAATTAAACAAATGAAAAATTAGTATGTTAAGAAAATTCCAAATGAGGAAACAAGAGAATCAAGAACAGAAAAAACATCTCGTGTGGAATGTGTAAAGAAGAAGAAGAAAAGATGGTATGAAAAAGTGTAAGTGAAATTGACAATGCAAAGAGAAAACAAGATAAGAATAGCGAGATGAATTAAAAAAAAGAGAAGAAAGAGAGAGAGAGAGAAAAGAGAAGGGGGAGGGGGAGAGAAGGGGAAGGGGAGAGAGAGAAGAGAGAAAAAAAAAGGGGGAAAGCAAAAAAAAAAAAAAAAAAAAGAACATAAAAATCGGGGGGCAAAAAAAAACCAAAAAACAATTTGGGTTTAATCGATTACTTTTTGGGAATTACTGGTTTCCCCAGTCCCATATAAATTTTGGATACACCCCAAGGTTTAAAATTTAAAAAAATTTAGAAAAATTTTCGCTTGTAAGTACTGGACGGGGTGAGCCGTGAGCCTTTTCCCTGATGAAACCCCCCAGGTCAGCAGGGGAAAAGGGTTAAAAGCACACTGTTTTTTACAAAAATCCAAAGGGGAATTTTTTAGAAGCTTTTAATTTTTTAGCATTTTCCCTTTCCCTAATCATGATTTACATTTGTAATCGTAATCGTTATTTATTTCATTTCCGGGGTTTTTTTGTTGCAATCGTTTAAACGTAAAACGAGTAATTTTCAAACGGTTTAAACGCCCCATGCCTGATCAACAACCCCCCCCCCCCCCCTCCCCCCCCCCCGCCCCCCCAACACCACCCCCACCCCTTTTAAACCCCCACCACCACCATCAACCCGTCCACCCATTACCACACCCCCACCCCCAAACCCCAACCCCCACCACCTCCCCCCCACCACCATGCCCTCACCACCACCCCTCACCACCCCCACCCCCCAACCACCACCCCTACCCCCCCCACCAACCCCCACACCACACCCCCAACACCACCCCCACCCCCAATTTACCACCTCAAACACCACCACCTACCCCACCCCACCACCCCCACCCCACCCCCACCACCACCAACCCAACCCCCACACTACCCCCCACCACCACCACCATCACCCCCCACCCAAACCCTCAACAGTCCAAACCCCCACACCACCACCACCCCCAACCACCCCCACCACCACCAACCCCCACCACCACCCTAGACCCCATCATACCCCCCATGCACCCCCACCACCCCCACCACCACCACCCCCAAACCCCCAACCCACCATCCCCCCACCACCATCCCCCCCAACCCCATCAACCCTCCCACCCCCACCAACCACCATTCCCCTCCCACCCCCCAACCCCCACCACCCCTCAAACCCCCAAACCCCCCAATCACCCCCACCAACCCCCATTCCCCCACCACCCCCACCCCCCACCACCCTCACCATAAACCCCCATCACCATAAAACCACCCACCATCCCCCTCAACCCCCCCACAACCCCCACCAACCCAACCCCCCTTTCCCCTCACCCCCCCATAAAAAAAAACCAAAAAAAAAAAAAAAAATTAAACCAATTAAAAAAAAAAAAAACCCAAAAATCCTAATAAAAAAAAAAAACCCCCCAAACCACAAAAAAAAACCAAAAAAACCCCCAAAAAATTTTTAAAACCAAAAAAAATAATAAAACACTAAACCCCAAAAAAAAAAAACTACCCCCAAAAAACCCCCTAAACCCCCCGGGCCCCCCCCCCCCTTAAACCCCCCCCCCCACCGCCCCCTAAAAAAAATTTCAAAAAAACAAAAAAAACAAAAAAATCAAAAAAAAAAAAAAGCAAATTTAAAATAAAACCTTTTAGCAGGTAAAAAACACGCCCAAAAAATCAAAATAAACACATTCCCCTTCCCCCCCCCCCTTAAACCCTTTTCCCCCTTTTTCCCCCATCATCCCCCCCCCAATTTTCCCCCCCTCTTTCCCCCCCCAACAAACCTCCCCTAAACACCCTCATCATCATCAACCCTATCATCAGGCTACTCACGGGGAACCGCCCGAGGGTTTGTCAATTTGTCGTTCCCCAGTCCCCTTTCCCGCGTCCCCAGTAAATGGTCCAGGGTTGGAAAAAGGGGCCCAAAAAAAAGCTTGTGCGGCACGGGGGGGTGGCCATGGTGCCAAAGCCGCCCCCCCCCCCAAGCCCACACACGCCACCACCACGCACAACCCCCCCCCAAAAAAAACGCCCCCCACCCCCCCCCACATGACCTGCAAAAAGGGTGGAAATTAGACTTGTTTGGGTGTATATAGGTGAAAAAATGTCGATATTTGCCTTTTTTTGGGTGTGAATACGTGGAAATTCGCCTTTTTTCATGACTTTTTTGGTGTAACTGAAACAAATGTAGAAATTAGTTGTATTTTGGTGTAAATGGGTGATTAAAAATACCCCCCAAACCCCCCCAAAACCCAAACCCCCCGGCCCCCTGAAAATTTAAAGGTGGGAAAAACGGCCTTTTTTTGAATTTTTTTTTGGGGGGTTTTAAAAACTGAATTTAAAATGGAAAAAAAAAGCCTGTTTTTAGGGGAAAAAAAAAGTGAAAAGAATGAAAAATTTTAGTTTTTTTTTTTGGGATAAAAAATTGGAAAAAAAATGGTATTAAGCCCTTTTTTTTGGGTGAATATATGTGGAGTTGGAAAAAAAAGCCGAAGTTAGCTATTTTTGGGTGTAAATGGCTATAAAAAGGTGGAAATTGGGTGTAAATAGGTGGAATAGGAACAAAAAATAGGGGGTATTAGCCTTTTTTGGGTGTACATAGCTAAATAAAGGTGAAAAAAATTTTCCTTTTTTGGTTTGGGGGTAAATGGTGAAAAATGGTTTTTAAAAATTAAAAAATTTTTTTTTGGGGTGTAAATTTTTTTTTGGGTTTTAAAAAAAAAGGGGGGTTTTAAAAAAGGGGGGAAAAAAATTTTTCCCTTTTTTTTGGGGTAATAAAAAGCTGAATAAAGGTGGGGGAAATTTTTTTCCCTTTTTTGGTTTTTTTCAAAAAAATTTGTTGGAAAAAAAGGTTGGGAAAAAAAATTTTCGGCCTTTTTTTTTTGGGTTGTTAAAATAAAGTTTTGGAAAAAAAAGGTGGAAAATTTTTTTCCGCCCTTTTTTTTGGGGTTTTTTAAAAGTTTTTTAAAATTTTTTAAATGGAAAAACCCTTTTTTCCCTTTTTTTTTGGTGTAAACCCAAAATTTGGGTTTTATTGAAAAAAATGATAAAAAAGGGAAAGATGAAAAAAAAAAAGAAAAAAAAAGGAAAAAAAGGAAAGGAAAGAAGAAAGAGAGGGGGAAAAAAAAAAGGAAAAAAGGGGGGGGAAAAAAATTTAAAACGGGGGTAATGAAGAGGGGGGGGAAATTTAAAAGAGGGGAAAAGGGGAAAATAGGGGGAAAGGGAAAACCCGGATAAGGAAAGGGGGGAAATGAAAAAGAGGGAAAGGAAAGAGGGGAAAAAAAGGCCGGGATAAAAGACGAAGGGAAAGGGGGGGAAAAAGAAAAAAAGGGGGGGGAAAAAGGGAAAACCGAAGGGGTAAGGAAAAACGAAAGGAAAAAGAGGGGGGAAATGAAAAAAGGGGGAAAGGAAGACAAGGGAAAGGAAGGGGGAAAGGATTTTTAGGGGAAAGAAAAAAAAGGGGAAAGGAGGGGGGAAAGGGCGGGGGGGGGGAAAAAGGGAAAAGGGGGAGGGAGGTTTTTAAAAAGGGGGGAGAAAAGGGGAAGGGGAGAGAGGGAAAAGAGAGAGGAGAGAGAGAAAAAAGAGAAAAAAAATAGAGAGAAAAAAGGGGCGGATGGTGATGGAGGATAAAAGGGGTTTGGTAAGAATTTAAAAGTGAGGGGGTAATTTTTAAGGGGGAAAAACTCTTTTCTCCTCTCTCCCCTTTGCTTCTATCTTCTTCCCCCCTCTCTCTCTTCTCTTTTTCCTCCCTCCCCTCTCTCTCTCTTTTTCCCTTTTACTCTTAATTTTTACCCCTTTTACTTTCAAAAAGCGCTCTCTCTCCTTATACTATTAATTTTCTATTAACTTCAAATTTTTACTCGGGTCACTTCTCCCTAACTCTTCTTTTACATTCTCTCTTTTTTTTTCCAAATCTCTGCTCTCTTCTCCCCTCTCCCCCTTTTCTCCTCTCTCCTCATTCTCTCTCTCTCTCCCCCTCTTCTTCTTTTCTCCTCTCTCTCTCTCTCTCTCTCTCTCTCCCCCCACGTTTTATATTGGGGTAGGTAACGCCAAGTCCCTAATTCTAAAAAGGTTTTTTAAAAAAATTTTTCGAAAAATTAAAAGGTCTTTTTCTCTCTCCCCTCCCTCTCTCATCTTTTCCTTTTTCCTCTCCCTCCTTTTCGTCTCTCTCTCTCCCCCTTTTCTTTTGCCCCCCTTCCCCTCTCTCCTCTCTCCCCTCTCTTTTCTTTAAAAAAAACCTAATAACAAACTCAAACAGGTTTTTATATTAACATTGACCTTTTTTTCCCCTTTTTTTTTTTTCTTTTTTTTGTTTTCTTTTTTGGGAAAAAAGCATCCCCTCCTCCCTCCTCCCCTTTCCCCCTCCTTTTCCCCCCTCCTTCCTCCCCTCCTCCTCCTCCTACCCCTTTCCCTTCCTTTTTCCCTTTTTTTAAATTTTTTTTGGTTTTGAATTTGTACACATTTTTTCATCTTCCTCACCCTCCCCCTTCTCTCTCTTCTCCCCCTAATTTTTCTCTTTCTCCTCTCTCTTCTCTCTTTTCCCCCCTCTCCCTGCTCCCCCTCCCTTTTTCTCCCTTCTTCCTTTTACTTTCCTTATAACCCAAATTTTTTCATTCTCCCCTCTCTCTCTCTCTCTTCCTCTTCCCGCTCCCCCTCTCCCCTCCTCTTCTTTTCTTTTCTTTTCTCTCCCCTCTCCTCTCTCTCTCTCTCTCTGTTTCCCTTATTTCTCCTTTATTTAAATTTTATCTTTTCTTTCTTTCCTTTTCCCTCTCTTCTTTTCTCTCCTTCCTTTTTCCCCTCCCTCCCCTTATCTCTCCCCTCTCTCTCTTCTCTCCTCTTCTCTCCTCTCTTTCCCCTTTTCTCTCTCCTCCCCTCTCTTTCTCATCCCGGGGAAAAAGAAGATTGGCTCCCCTCACTCCCCTTAAAAAAGGTCTTTTTCCCCCCCCTTAAGGGGGAAAACCCTTTTAACCATTTCGGTGTTGGGGGCCAACCTAATTACCCTCTTTTCTGCCTCACGGGGGGGGGGGGGTGGAGGAGGAGGAGGAGAGAGGAGGAGGAGGAGGAGGAGGAGAGGAGGAGAGAGGGGAAAGGTCGGATGGTAATTTCGATGTTTGGAGTTGGAGATAATTTACGTCAGAGAGAGGAGAGAGAGAGAGGAGAGAGAGAGAGAGAGAGAGAGAGAGAGAGAGAGAGAGAGAGAGAGAGAGAGAGAGGCGCTGGTTGATAGAGAGGATTATCCTGGTTGGCGCTGGAGAGAGAGAAAGACAGACACAAGAGAGAGAAAAAGAGAAAGCCACACACACACACACACACACAGAGAGAGAGACGCGGAGAGAGGACCGCGGGAGACAGAACAGAGAGAGAGAGCACCGAGAGAGGAGAGAGAGGAGGAGGAGAGAGAGAGAGAGAGAGAGAGAGAGAGAGAGAGAGAGAGGCCCTGGTTGATCATAACAAGCTTTGATCACTTAATAACATTTTCTAAGGGACACATCTACTGAAAATTTGCCCTTACGCTCAGAGAGAGAAGAGAGAGAGAGAGAGAGAAGGAGAGAGAGAAGAGAGAGAGTACGAGAGAGAGAGAGAGAGAGAGTGAGTGAAAGTGAGAAGAGAGAAAGAGAATGAGAGATAAGAGTAAAGGAGAAAGAGAGAGAAATGAGAAAGGAGAAGAGAGAGAGAGAGAGAGAGATGAGAGAGAGAGAGATGAGAGAAGAGAGAGAGAGAGAGAGAGAGAGAGAGAGAGAGTCAATGATATGAAAACTGTATTGGGATATATATGTATGTTTTACAGAGAAAATGTGTGTGTGTGTGTGTGTGTGTGTGGGGGGTGAGAGAGAGGAGAGAGAGAGAGAGAGAGAGAGAGAGAGAGAAGAGGAGAGAGGGAGAGAGAGAGAAGAGTCAATGATATGAAAACTGTATTGGGATTATATATGTATGTTTTACAGAGAAAATGTGTGTGATGTGTGTGTGTGTGTGTGTGTGTGTTGTGTGTGTGTGTGTGTGTGTGTGTGTGTGGTAGTGTGTGTGTGTTGTGGTGTGGAGAGAGAGAGAGAGAGAGAGAAGAGAGAGGAGAGAGATGAGAGAGAGAGAGAGAGAGAGAGAGAGAGAGAGAGGGCCCTGGTTGATCATAACAAGCTTTGATCACTTTAATAACATTTTCTAAGGACACATCTACTGAAAATTTGCCATTACGCTCCAGAGAGAGAGAGAGAGAGAGAGAGAGAGAGAGAGAGAGAGAGAGAGAGAGAGAGAGAGAGAGAGTGAGTGAGTGAAAGTAGAGAAAGAGAATGATGAAATTAAGAGTATAAGGAGAGAGAGAGAGAGAGAGAGAGAGAGAGAGTCAATGATATGAAAACTGTATTGGGATTATATATGTATGTATTACTGAGAAAATGTGTGTGTATGTGTGTGTGTGAGAGAGAGAGAGAGAGAGAGAGAGAGATATGAAACATTTGTTAATCAGACTTTTACTTGATAATTTGTCAAGCGTGAAGTCAACTTGATCAAGATACTAATCTCTCTCTCTCTCTCTCTTCTCTCTCTCGTCTCTCTCTCTCTCTCTCTCTCTCTCTCTCTCTCTCTCTCTCTCTCTCTCTCTCTCTCTCTCATCTTGGTTTTTCACATATTTTGTGTTATATGTCTTTTACATTTTATTGTTATCCTTATCTTTATTTATATGTTACTATCTTTTATCTTTCTTTTTGTCTTTTTTTCCTTAATTAATTACCGTTTTAATTAATTTTCTTTGATATTAACCCTTGTTAGTAGTATAGTAGTAGTATTGTAGTAGTTATAGTAGTAGTTATAATAGTTATAGTTGGTATAGTAGTAGTTATAGTTGGTATAGTAGTAGTTATAGTAGTTATATAGTAGTTATAGTTGGTATAGTAGTAGTTATAGTAGTTAGAGTAGTAGTTATAGTAGTTATAGTTGGTATAGTAGTAGTTATAGTAGTTATATAGTAGTTATAGTTGGTATAGTAGTAGTTATATCAGTTATTGTAGTAGTTATAGTAGTTATAGTAGTTATATAGTAGTTATAGTTGGTATAGTAGTAGTTATAGTAGTTATAGTAGTTATATAGTAGTTATAGTTGGTATAGTAGTAGTTAGAGTAGTAGTTATGGTGGTAGTTATAGTGTTTATATAGTAGTTTGGTCTTGTAGTATAGTTCTTAAAGTATAGTATAGTAAAGTGTAGTATAATTGGTATAGTATAGTTCAATAGTCATAGGTTAGGTTAGGTTAGATATAGTTATTAACCCTTTGAGGCCTAACACGTAATTTCCATTGTAATTTGGGTACCATTAGACGATTGTTAGTGAATATACGCAATATTTAATAGATATGACCTGTTTAGTATCCTTGTCCACTAACTAATTTGGTATATTCAGTTACTTTTCTTAATTTTATGGCTAACAACAGACAATTTGTTATAGCCAAGGAAAGATGGGGGCGTGAAGGGTTAATGGTACATATATAAAAAAAAAAAAAAAAATTATATCATGTCTAATATTACTAAATTCGTCAAGGTTGTCCAGTTCAATTTTACACATACATTATTCACATACATTCACATACATCACATTATTATTCATTCACATATATTCACATACATTCACATACATCACATTATTATTCATTCACATATACTCGCATGCATTCACATACATCACATTATTATTATTCATTCACATATGCACATACATTCACATACATCACATTATTATTATTCATTCACATTTATGCACATACATTCACATACATCACATATTATTATTTATTCACATATATTCACATACATCACATAGTATTATTCATTCACATACATTCACATACATCACATTATTATTCATTCACATATATTCACATACATCACATAGTATTATTCATTCACATACATTCACATACATCACATTATTATTCATTCACATATATTCACATACATCACATATTATTATTAATTCACATATTCACATACATTCACATACATCACATTATTATTCATTCACATATATTCACATACATCACATTATTATTCATTCACATATATTCACATACATCACATATTATTATTCATTCACATATATTCACATACATTCACATACATCACATTATTATTCATTCACATATATTCACATACATTCACATACATCACATTATTATTCATTCACATATATTAACATTATTATACAAACATTATTCACTATTACATTAAAAACCTAATGAATGAATATAATAACATATAGGCGTTATAGGCTCCCACGTAACATAAATAAATAAATAAATAGATAAATAAACAAATAAATGCTATACATATACACCTATTCAAGCCATTAATAGTAAACACCTGTCATTGATACATACACACCTATTCAAGCCATTAATAGTAAACACCTGTCATTGATACATACACACCTATTCAAGCCATTAATAGTAAACACCTGTCACTGATACATACACACCTATTCAAGCCATCAGTAGTAAACACCAGTCATTGATACATACACACCTATTCAAGCCATTAATAGTAAACACCTGTCACTGATACATACACACCTACTCAAGCCATCAGTAGTAAACACCTGTCATTGATACATATACACCTATTCAAGCCATTAATAGTAAACACCTGTCACTGATACATACACACCTATTCAAGCCATTAATAGTAAACACCTGTCATTGATACATAGACACCTATTCAAGCCATCAGTAGTAAACACCTGTCATTGATACATAGACACCTATTCAAGCCATTAATAGTAAACACCTGTCATTGATACATAGACACCTATTCAAGCCATCAGTAGTAAACACCAGTCATTGATACATAGACACCTATTCAAGCCATTAATAGTAAACACCTGTCATTGATACATAGACACCTATTCAAGCCATTAATAGTAAATACCAGTCATTGATACATAGACACCTATTCAAGCCATTAATAGTAAACACCTGTCATTGATGCATAGACACCTATTCAAGCCATTAATAGTAAACACCTGTCATTGATACATAGACACCTATTCAAGCCATTAATAGTAAACACCAGTCATTGATACATAGACACCTATTCAAGCCATTAATAGTAAACACCTGTCATTGATACATAGACACCTATTCAAGCCATCAGTAGTAAACACCTGTCATTGATACATACACACCTATTCAAGCCATTAATAGTAAATACCAGTCATTGATACATAGACACCTATTCAAGCCATTAATAGTAAACACCTGTCATTGATACATAGACACCTATTCAAGCCATTAATAGTAAACACCTGTCATTGATACATAGACACCTATTCAAGCCATTAATAGTAAACACCAGTCATTGATACATAGACACCTATTCAAGCCATTAATAGTAAACACCTGTCATTGATACATAGACACCTATTCAAACCATTAATAGTAAACACCTGTCATTGATACATAGACACCTATTCAAGCCATTAATAGTAAACACCTGTCATTGATACATAGACACCTATTCCAGCCATTAATAGTAAACACCTGTCATTGATACATACACACCTATTCCAGCCATTAATAGTAAACACCTGTCATTGATACATAGACACCTATTCCAGCCATTAATAGTAAACACCTGTCATTGATACATACACACCTATTCAAGCCATTAATAGTAAACACCTGTCATTGATACATAGACACCTGTTCAAGCCATTAATAGTAAACACCTGTCATTGATACATACACACCTATTCCAGCCATTAATAGTAAACACCTGTCATTGATACATAGACACCTGTTCAAGCCATTAATAGTAAACACCTGTCATTGATACATAGACACCTATTCCAGCCATTAATAGTAAACACCTGTCACTGATACATAGACACCTATTCAAGCCATTAATAGTAAACACCTGTCATTGATACATACACACCTATTCAGTCCATTAATAGTAAACACCTGTCATTGATACATACACACCTATTCAAGCCATTAATAGTAAACACCTGTCATTGATACATACACACCTATTCCAGCCATTAATAGTAAACACCTGTCATTGATTGCCTCTCACCTGGGTAGCTTAATTACTCCCCCCTCCTCGACCTCCTCCTTTCCCCTCTCTTCCTCCCCCTCCTTCCCCTCCTTCCTTCTCTTCCCCCCTCTTCACCCCCCCTCATCTCTTTCCCTTATCTCTCATGCCCCCTCGCTTCCCCTCCCCCCCTCCCCCTCTTCCCCTCCTCCCCCTCCTCCCCCTCCCTTATACACCTGAACACGCCACACACATACACATAAACACACAAGGAAAAAAAATAAAATAATAGAGGGTTCATAGTGTGTGTGTGTGTGTGTGTGTGTGTGTGTGTGTGTGTGTGTGTGTGTGTGTGTGTGAATATGAGAGACTATTGTTAGCTCATCAATCCCTTCCTCTCCCTCTTCCCCTCTTCCTCCTTTTATCTCTCCTTCTCTCTCTCTCTCTCTCCCCTCTCTCTCTCCCTCCCTTTCCTATCGCCCGCGTAAAAATAGCAGAAAATCACACACACGGCCTGTCAATATTGAGAGAGAGAGAGAGAGAGAGAGAGAGAGAGAGAGAGAGAGAGAGAGAGAGAGGACAGGCATCAAAAACATTCTCCGGTAAAGAAATGTCGCGCCTTTCCGTTTATCTTGGCAAATGTCAACAGCTGATGTTTTCCCCTCTCCCCTTCCCCCCTCCCTTTCCCCCCTTCTCCCTCCCCTTCTCTTCCCTCTCCCCTTCTCCCTTCCTCCTCCTCTCCTCTTTCCCTTTTCAAATTCGTCATCCCTCCCCCCTTTTCCCCCCTTTCCCCTTCCACCTCCCCGCCTCTCCATTTCCCCTTCTCTTCCTTTTTCTCCCCTTTCCTATTTAGCTTCTTAACTTCAGCTCCCTCTTTCCTCCCTCCCCTTCCCTCTTTCTATCACAATTTCTCTTAATTTTAACCTCTTTCCCTTTCCTAAGTCTTTATCCTGTCATATCGAAGGAGGAGGAATACATAGGAATAACATAGGAATAACAGACACCAGGACACCCTTTGGTCTATAACGAGGGTATCTACTGAACTACATACTACTAACTATCAAACTACACGTAAGAGAACAGTTGGAAGAGGCCCCTAAAGAAGATAGGAACATGGAAGTTTCGTAGTGAAGAATGCGAGGATTATTAAGTATGCTAACTCATGCTACCAATAACACTATAACTATAAATATAGTATGTATAGTTATATAACACTATATATTTTTGGTATAATCGATCCAGGGGGACGATATTCTAAAATTTACAGGGCAATATCAATAGTCAATACCCATTTACTTTACAGTGCGCGTCAAGTCTGTTTTTAAATGAAGTTTTTGTGCTGGCTTCGACAACATTTGCTGGTAATTTGTTCCATCGATTAACAACTCTAACATTGAAATAATTTTTACTGGAATCTGTGCTGCAACGTTGACCGTTTAGTTTTAAACCGTTATTTCTTGTTGTCACTTGAGGAGAAAGCTCGAATAGGTTCTCTTGATTAATGACATCAAATCCTTTTAGGATCTTAAAGGTTTCTATCAAGTCATCACGGATTCTGTGATCCTTTAATGGAGAAGGAAGAGGAGGAGCTCTTACCTTCATCTCCTCCTCTTCCTCTTCTTCTCTATAAATTCCTACCAGTGATCATGTCATTTCCCTCCTCCTCCTCCTCCTCCTCCTCCTCCTCCTCCTCCTCCTCCGTAGCTCAGGTAAATCACACCCTCAGGTAACGACTCCTGCTCCTCACCTGCCGCTCAATAACCCAATAGTATCGACTGTGTGTGTGTGTGTGTGTGTATATGTGTGTGTGTGTGTGTGTGTGTGTGTGTGTGTGTGTGAGGTTTTCGGCTTGTCATATCTCTCTTCCTCTCTCACCAGTTCCTCCTCCTGTGTGAACACTGTGTTCACACCATTACAAAACACGCATAACATGACCAATCTATCAAGCACTAAACCTACCCCCACAAACTAGTAGTAGTTAGCCATAGATTACAGCTTTCAACTTTCCTCACAAATTCCATGCAGTTTTTCTATACTGCATGGTATCACTTCATTTCCGGCCAGCTTCGGCTGGAGGGATGGGTGGGTGGGGAGGAGCCTTCTACTTTCCTATCCTTTCTCTCTTATCATCTAGTTAGTGTAGTGCAGTTAAAGCAAACAGCCTTGTAAGGACCTATCGGTCTGTTGCTGTTTGTGTTTCCTTTGTAATCCTTTGTAATCCTCCTCCTCCTCCTCCTCCTCCTCCTCCTCCTCCTCCTCCTCCTCCTCTTCCTCCTCCTCCTCCTCCTCCTCCTCCTCCTCCTCCTGCATATCCTATCATTCTTCACCATGAGACCTCCATGTTCCTATCTTCTTTAGGGACATGGTATCCTTTTCCAACTGTCCTCTTACATGTAGTTTGATAGTTAGTAGTATGTAGTTCAGCAGATACCCTCGTTATAGACCAATAGCTATCCTGGTGTCTGTTATTCCTATGTATTCCTATGTTTATTCCTTTTCATCCTGCTACTCCTCCTCCTCCCCCCTCGCCCGCTGTTTTTTTTTTATATTTTTTTGTAATTTCTTGTACTTTTTTTTTTTTCTTTTTTTTTCGCATCTTTCTTGTGTTTTTTTTTCCTTCTGGTCAATATTGTTTTTTTTAGGGTTGGCTTTTTTTTCCATCTTTTCTTCAGTTATTTTATTATTATTTTGTTTTTCCTCTTTATTTTCTCTTCTTTCATTTATCTATCTATATATATTTTTTATTCTTTATCAACATAAGAACTAATTCCACTACTTTTTTTTTTTCCCACACGACTTTATTTTTTTTATTTTTTTTATGCCATAATTCCTGAAATAAGAAAACGATCAAGTGTCATTTTTTTTTGTCAGAATTCCTGAAATAAGAAAACGATCGCCCTTTTTTTTTTTTTTTTTTTTGTCATAACTCCTGAAATCAGAAAACTCGTCTCATTTTTTTTTTTTTTTTTTTTTTTTTTTGTCATAATTCCTGAAATAAGAAAACGATCAAGTCTCATTTTGAATATATATTTTAAGATTTACATAAATTGAGACAAGGTACAAGAAGGTGGGAGTGTATTATGTCCTCCTCCTCCTCCTCCTCCTCCTCCTCCTCCTCCTCCTCCTCCCCCTCCCCTCCTCCTCCCCCTCCCCCTCCCCCTCCTCCTCCTCCCCTCCCCTCCCCCTCCCCTCCCCCTCCCCCTCTCCTCCTCCTCCTCCTCCTCCTCCTCCTCCTCCTCCTCCAAGAAAAAAATGCAAAGGAATCCAAATCAAACCCGAAAAGGTTCTTTCAATACGTTCGAAGTAAGCAAAACGTCAAAACAAGTATTGGACCACTGAAAGATAATAATAATATCTTGGTAAATGATAATAAGAGTATGGTGTTCGTACTCAATGAATACTTTAATGCGGTATTTATTAAAGAAGACGAAACTCCATTACCAGAACCAGTAAACATGTATGCAGGACTCGAAAGGGATAGACTGGTAATAGGAGAGATAACAGTAGACGAAATATCAAAGTATTTGCTGAAAGTTGACCCAGCAAAATCCGTGGGGGTGGACGAAATCTCGCCGCTACTACTTCGCGAATGTCACAGTCAACTTTCGCTCCCATTAAAGATTATTTTCAATAAATCGCTAAGTGAAAAAAATGTTCCTAGTATGTGGAAATTAGCTAATGTTACACCGATATTCAAGAAAGGGAGTAAGAGCCTCGCAAGTAATTATCGCCCAATTAGTCTAACGTCCGTGATTGTTAAACTATTTGAGAAAATATTGCGGGATAAAATAGTGTCTTTTCTCGATGAAAATAACTCTATACTAAACTCCCAGCATGGATTTCGAAATAAGAGATCCTGCTTAACAAACCTACTGGATTTTTTTAATGTCATTTATTCAAACTGGGACGCTAAAATTCCCTCGGATGTAATATACCTTGATTTTCAGAAATCCTTCGATACAGTTCCACATAAGCGACTGTTGACCAAGCTAAGGGCACATGGCATAGGAGAGCAATTATGTTCATGGATTGGCGATTGGCTTTCAAATCGTAAACAACGGGTAGTAATAATGGTGAGGCATCTGATTGGTTAGATGTCACTAGTGGGGTGCCTCAGGGCTCGGTCTTGGGTCCTACTCTTTTTCTGATATATATCAACGATCTGGACTGCGGACTTGTATCTAAAATATCAAAATTTGCAGAAGACACCAAATTAGGCGGTAAAGCATATACTAGAGAAAACTGCGAACTCATACAAAGTGATCTCGACAAACTATCAGATTGGAGTGATAAATGGCTATTAAAATTCAATTCCGATAAATGTAAAGTAATGCATATAGGCAACGATAACCTCAAATATAACTATCAAATGCAAAATAAATCGTTAACTGAAGTACAGCAGGAAAAGGATTTAGTTGTCATCATCAGTAATGATCTGAAAACCAGTTCGCATTGCCTAGCTGCCAGTAAAAAGGCAAATATGATGTTGGGCTTTATTAAACGTAACTTTGAACATAAAACTCCGAAAGTAATGACACAATTATACACGTTTTTGGTTAGGCCGCACTTGGAATATGCCGTTCAATTCTGGTCGCCCTGTTTCGTAAAAGATCAAGCCAAATTGGAATCAGTGCAAAGAAGAACAACCAAACAAATTCCATCTCTGCGAAATTCATCTTATGAAGAGAGACTGCGGAAACTTAATATGTTTTCCTTAAAGGATCGTAGAATCCGTGGGGACTTGATAGAAACCTTTAAGATCCTAAAAGGTTTTGATGTCATTAATAAAGAGAACCTATTCGAGCTTTCAACTCAAGTGACAACAAGAAATAACGGTTTAAAACTAAACGGTTAACGTTGCATCACCGATCTCCGTAAAAATTATTTCAATGTTAGAGTCGTTGATCGATGGAACAAGTTACCAGCAAATGTTGTCGGAGCCAACACAATAACTACATTTAAAAACAGACTTGACGCGCACTGTAAAGTAAATGGGTATTGATAGAGCGAATTCGTATCTAGTCCCCCGTATCGATTAGTTGTAGTGGTAGTGGTAGTTGTAGTTAGTATTTTTCATATGCTATCATTCTGCACTGAAACTTCCATGTTCCTATCCTCTTTAGAGACATGGTATCATTTTCCAACTGTTTTCTTACAAGTAGTTGATAGTTAGTAGTATGTAGTTCAGCAGATACCCTCGCTATGGACCAATAGGTCTCCTGGTGTCTGTTACTCCTATGTAATCCTATGTAATCCAAGTCAGAGCATCAGAAAAGTAATATTGAGAAAGTTTTATATTTATTTATTTGCATATCTGTATATTATATCATTGTTTGTTTATTACATTTACATTTGCTGATGATTTTTCGTATGTATATATATTTATTTGTCCGATTTTCTCTTACATGAGCTCCTTCCTTCCTTCCTTCCTTCCTTCCTTCCTTCCTTCCTTCCTTCCTTCCTTCCTTTGTTCCTTCCTTCCTGCCTTCTTTCCTCCCTTCCTTCCTTCCTTCCTTCCTTCCTTCCTGCCTTCTTTCCTCCCTTCCTTCCTTCCTTCCTTCCTTTGTTCCTTCCTTCCTGCCTTCTTTCCTCCCTTCCTTCCATCCTTTCTTCCTTCCTTCCTTCCTTCCTTCCTTCCTTCCTTCCTTCCTTTCTTCCTTTCTTTTAGCTCCCGTCTGCTTGTTAGAATGTATAAGCGATTAGGCCTGTATAAGAACTTCGGCTCAACAGACCTGGGCTTCAAATACAATATTGTATAAGTACTATGATATTATGTTACAAAGGCCAATACAAAAAGTCAAAGTCAAAGTCTTCCTTCCTTCCTTTCCTTCTTTCAGTCATTGTATCTTATTTTCATCTTCAATCTTTCCCATCCTTCCTTTCTTCCTTCTTTGTTTTAATATATCGTATCATCCCTCAATCCTTCCTATCTTCATTCTGTCCTTCCAATCAGTTTTCTTTTATATTACCCTCAAACCTCTCCCTTCCTCCCCTCACCTTCCCCTTCCCTCTTTCCCCACTCCCCTTCCCAGCTCCCTCCCCTCACCTCCCCTCACCCTTTCATTACGTAATCTCCCGCAGGTAAGCCAGGGGGGAAAGTCAGAGACCCGGAGTACCTATCGCCCCTCGCTGTGTTTGGAGGGACAGGTGAGTACCGCCAATTAACACGGTCCCAACAGGTGCTCCGGACAGGCAAAGGCCGATGCTCGCCTGAACTGCCTGGCCAGGGGATTGTAAAGGGCGGGAAGTCGGATTTTTTTTTTTATTATTATTTTTTTTTAACGGGGGGTCGATCGAAAGTTGAGGGGTGGAAAGGCAGCTTATGTCTGTAATATCAGTGCGGAGCTGCTCAAAGCTAGGGGTGAGGCCATGATCCGCAAGTTGCATGCTGTCCTGACTGCCGTGTGGCAATCAGGTACCATTCCTCATGACTGGAAAAGGGGGCTGGTCGTCCCTATCTGGAAAGGGAAAGGGGACCGTCAGGACTGCAACAATTACTGCGGTATTACACTGCTCAGCGTGCCAGGCAAGGTGCTTGCCCATCTATTGCTGACACGGATCCGCAGTCATCTGCTGAAGCATCAGAGACCTCAGCAGTCTGGGTTCACGCCTGGTAAGTCAACAACGGACCGTATCCTAGCGCTTCGTGTCCTGGTGGAACGCCGACGTGAGTTTCGACAGGAGATGCTTGCAGCCTATCTCAGCCTATCTCAAGAAGGCGTTTGACTCAGTGCATCGTGAGTCACTCTGGGATCTTCTGCGATTTCGCGGGATTCCTGCAAGAACTATTGGTTTGATGACTGGTCTGTACTCTGGGACTGAGAGTGCTGTGAAGTGTGGGGGAGGTGTATCCAGCTTCTTTCCTGTGAATACAGGAGTGAGGCAAGGGTGCGTCCTTGCCCCATCACTTTTCAACATTTGTATGGACTGGGTATTGGGCAAAGTAGTAGATCAAAGTGATTGTGGAGCATCCCTCGGCAACACCAAGATCACTGATCTTGTTTTTGCCGATGATGCAGTAATCTTTGCTGAGTCGCTGGAGGTTCTGGTGATGGGTCTCGAGGCGCTGCACGAGGAGGCAAAGCCTTTGGGACTTGAGGTCTCCTGGCTCAAGACCAAGATCCAGGTGTTTGGAGGCTTACTAGATGAAGCAGTACAGTCTGTTCATGCGTGTGGCGAGGACATTGAGATCTTGGAAAGTTTTACATACCTTGGTAGCGCAGTCCACAATGACGGCGGGTCGCGTCAAGAAGTCTTACGGCGGATTGGCATAGCCCACGATGTTATGGACTCGCTCAACAGGAGTATTTGGCGCTGTCGGTACCTGTGCAGGAAGACACATTTTCGGATCTTTAAGTCGTTTAAGTGATCCCTGTCTTACTCTATGGTTGTAAGACATGTACACTAAATAGCGACTTGAAGAGGCGAATGGATGCCTTTGGTAATAAGTATCTTCATAGAATCATGGGGTATCGCTGGGATGATTACGTGTCAAATCAGCGATTGCACCGTGAGACTGAATCGAGCCCTATTACATGCATAGTCCGTCAGCGCCAACTTCGGCTATATGGGCACGCTACCCTGAAACCGATCCTTCCCATCGGGTTGTATCTGTAAGAGACAATCCGGCGTGGAGGAGGCCAAGGGGGCGCCCACAAGGCTCGTGGCTGGGGCAAGTTGATGTTTCCTGTCGAGAGATGCTTGGTATGGGAAGGGAGCCTGCATGGGGACTCGTGCGTTGTGACCCCCGGGAGTGGCGTCGTAGGGTGGGCGAGGCGACGCGCCCCCCGGCGTATGCCCCTAATGATTGATGATTAATTGATTGATCGAAAGAAAAAGAGAGGGAGGGTCGATTGAAAGGGATATTAGAGGGGTTGTGGAAAAAGAAATCGTTTTTTTTCGGGGTGTTGGGTTTGTGTAGCGTTGTTTTTGGATTGTTTTTTCAAGTTTTTGGTTTTTGTTTTTTGTCAATTTTTGTATATATGGACATAGACCACTGTATACCTGGACTGTTCACGCGACAATGTTTTGAATTGCGGGGCTGCATAGGGGCCCGCGGGGCGCCCGACAAAGAGATATAGTGGTCTATGGACTATCGTATAGACTGGTTTATCAGTATATATGATATACTGTAATCTTCTTAAATGTTTGTTCTATAATATTATCAAATAAAAAACAGTAAAACACGCTAAAGAAATGCCATTACGAGACTATGAAGAAATATGCATGAACTTAATATTCACTTAACTCTTCACCATTTAAAACTTTGCGAGTCAACTTTTATCATGAAGGGTATCAATAGAAGCGCAATTTTATTAGCTTTCCATTGCTATATTTCGTTATCTGATAAATTAATTAGAACCATGCATAAATTAGCGTTAAATAAATAAATAAAATCATCAATCGGGTAATTTTCCCGATTGATAATGTTATTTATTTACTTATATATTTCGTTTTCTGATAAATGAATTAGTACCATGTATAAATTAGCGTTGCCTAAATAAATAACCTCATCAATCGGGAAAATTACCCGATTGATGATTTTATTTATTTAGTTAACGCTAATTTATGCATGGTTCTAATTAATTTATCAGATAACGAAATACATCAATGGAAAGCTAATAAAATTGCGCTTCTATTGATACCCTTCATGATAAAAGTTGACTCGCAAAGTTTTAAATGGCGAAGAGTTGAAGTGAATATTAAGTTCATGCATATTTCTTCATAGTCTCGTAATGACATTTCTTTAGCGTGTTTTACTATTTTTTATTTGATAATATTATAGAATAAACATTTACGAAGATTACAGTATATCATATATACTGATAAACCAGTCTATATGATCCGTATATATATATATGAATCCGAGCGGCCCTCCGACTTCGGGCCCTTGCGCGACAGGCCGATATTCCGTGCGCAGTCCAGGTATATAGTGAGTGGTCTATGATATGGATTATTTTTGGATTTTTTTTTTTACTATTTATTTGTGTGTAGTTTTATATATACGGATTTTTTGTTTTTGTTTTTGTATTATATTTTTGGATTGTTTTTTATTAATTAGTTTTTGTGTGTACTTCTATGCCTTTGGATTGTGTTTGCTTTCTTGTTTTTTTGTTGGTTTTCTTTCTACCTTGTTTTTTCTGTGTTATTGTTTTTTTCTTATTTTCTCGTATCTGTATTTTTATGTAAGTTTCTGTTTACGTAGTTTATTATTTTTTTCACTTTTTTTTTTTTTTTTTTCTCTCTCTCTCTCTCTCTCTCTCCTCTCTCTCTCTCTCTCTCTCTCTCTCTCTCTCTCTCTCTCTCTCTCTCTCTCTCTCTCTCTCTCTCTCTCTCTCTCTCAAGATTAACTTTTTCATCCCTTGCACTTTTTTCTTACTATTTTTCATTTCTTTCCGATGTAAGAGTTCCTCCTCCTCCTCCTCCTCTCCTCCTCCTCCTCCTCCTCCTCCTCCTCCTCCTCCTCCTCCTCCTCCTCCTCCTCCTCCTCCTCCCCCTCCTCCTCGTCCTCTCCTCCTCCCCCCCTCCCCCTCCTCCCTCCTCCGCTCCCCCGCCTCCTCCTCCTCCTCCTCTCCTCCTCCTCCTCCTCCTCCCTCCTCCTCCTCTCCTCCCCTTTCCCTTCCTTATTTCTTTTCCACATTTTCGACGTTCCAAAGTATTTCTCCTCTTCGTCCTCCTCCTCCTCCTCCTCCTCCTCCTCCTGCTCCCTCCTCCTCCTCCTCCTCCTCCTCTCCTCCTCTCCTCCTCCTCCTCCTCCCTCCTCCTCCTCCTCCTCTCCTCCTCCTCCTCCTCCTCCTCCTGCTCCTCCTCCTCGCCTCCTCCGGCCTTTGTCCTCCTTTTCCTCCTCCGCCTCCTCCTCCTCCTCCTCCTCCCTCCTCCTCCTCCTCCTCCTCCTCCTCCTCCTCCTCCCTCCTCCTCCTCTCCTCCTCCTCCTCCTCCTCCTCTCCTCCTCCTCCTTCCTCCTCCTCCTCCTCCTCCTCCCTCTCCTCCTCTCCTCCTCCTCCTCCTCCTCCTCCTCCTCCTCTCCTCTCTCCTCCTCCTCCTCCTCCTCCTCCCTCCTCCTCCTCCCTCCTCCTCCTCCTCCTCTCCTCCCCTCCTCCTCCTCTCCTCCTCCTCCTTCCTCTCCTTTCCTCCTCCGTCCTCCTTCCTGCTCCTCCTCCTCCTCCTCCTCCTCCTCCTCCTCCTCCTCCTCCTCCTCCTCCTCCTCCTCCTCCTCTCCTCCTCCTCCTCCTCCTCCTTCTTCTCTCCCCTCTTCCTCCTCCTCCTTCCTCCTCCTCCTCCTCCTCCTCCTCCTCCTCCTCCTCCTCCTCCTCCTCCTCCCTCCTCCTCCTGCCTCCCTCCTCCTCCTGCTCCTCCCTCCTCCTCCTCCTCTCCTCCTCCTCCTCCTCCTCCTCCTCCTCTTCCTCTCCCTCTTCCTCCTCCTCCTTGGGTCATTTGTGTTTTCTTACGCATGCATCATCCCCTTTATTTCCTCCTCCTTCTCCACACCTCCTCTTCTTCCTCCTCTTCCTTCTCTTCCTCTTCCTCCTTTGGTTGTATTCGTTAGAGAGAATAGAAGATGTGGTGGTGGTGGTGGTGGTGGTGATGGTGGTGGTGGTGGTGATGGTGATGGTGGTGGTGGTGGTGGTGGTGATGATGGTGGTGATGATGATGATGATGGTGGTGGTGGTGATGGTGGTGGTGATGATGATGGGTGGGGGTGGTGGTGATGGTGGTGGTGGTGGTGGTGATGGTGGTGATGTTGGTGGTGGTGGTGGTGGTGGTGATGATGGTGGTGGTGGTGATGGTGGTGGTGGTGATGATGGTGGTGGTGGTGGTGATGATGATGGTGGTGGTGCTGCTGTTGATGATAGTGTTAGTGATGATGGTGGTGAGAAAATATTGCTACACCGACATCACTCTTTTTTTAAATTAAATTTCCCCCAAAAGTGTGTTATTAGGAAATCTTAAAGAAAAACAGGTTGTCAGCGGTAAAAGAAACGGCAAATTTCCACCTTTTTTCAGCTAATTAGGCCTAAGAAGCCTAATGTCCACCGATTTTATTCCTATTCCACCCATTTCCACCCAAAAAAAGCCAAATGTCCACCTATTTTACTCCTATTCCACCTATTTTTACTCCTATTCCACCTATTTTACTCCTATTCCACCTATTTTACTCCTATTCCACCTATTTATACCCCCAAAAATCAATATATACTTAGATTCGCATTAATAGTAAGTGTTGTCAAAGGAATACAAAGGAATAAGGGAATGGAAACAGCTACTGGTGGTGTTCAAGATTTTTTTTTGGGTGGGATTTGGAGAAATTCATCAACCTAATTTATAAGCAAGGAAATAAAAGGGAAGAAAATAAAGAAGATATATAGAAAATATAAAGAATAAGAAAAATTAAGAAGAAAATATAGAATGTTTTGGAAAATTGTTCTTTGTTGAATATAAATTGTATGTATTATGTTTTGTTTAAGCGTGC
>JACEEZ010001759.1:40000-42500 GCA_016584305.1 Chionoecetes opilio
TTTCGTTTTGCACCACGTGCTACATGCCACGCATGCCTGTGGGATCGCGGCAAATGGGGTCCCACAACCACAAGCCATCGTCAGTGGCCTCCCCCTTGTGATTCACATTGGAAACCAACTTCCAGTGTGGATTTATCTGCCGAAGCCAAATTTTGGCTTGATATTGGGGTCTCTTGAGATGCAGCTAACGCATCTCTTGTTGGTGGCAACATTTCTAGAGCTTTTTGTCCCTTCTGGAAAATTGCACTGCGCGCACGTCAAAACCTCTGGACGGCGTTTGACACCATTAGACGACAAACAAATTCTTCGCCAGTTTCTGGCTGGCCCGTCGCGCCCACGCCCGGAGCAGCTCTGATGCTGCATATAGATCTTCCAACTGGACCTTTCCCGTGACCTGAAAAATGCGGAGGTGGCATCACACCCCTGTTAGTGAATGGTAGCCGAGAAAAAAAATGGGTTTGGGAACTACTTCCTTTGGGAAGTTGCAGGGCTATCTTGCTAATTGGTAGTTTTTTCCGTGTCCTAGCTGTTCCACTCACCCTCCAGACGTCGGCACTCAGTACCAAAAAATGGATTTATCATCAAAAATACTTCAGTGTCTGCTGTGACGAGAAATCTTTTGAAATCTTTGGCGATTGCCCTCGAGGATGACAACTGCGAGTGTCCGCTCTTCGTGATCTTTCCCCTTTAAATTGGGGAACTATTCCATCCTTTTTACGACGGTGTGGTCTGGATATCCTCAAACCACCTCCAGTTATTATCTCGGTCTGCTCTTGTAGGCGTGTCCATGTGCAATGAACGATGGTTTCAAGAAACCTGCAGATCTGCTTGTCGTCATCTAGTGAATGAACGGGGACCAACCTGTGGTATGGAACATCATCAAACCCGGGGCAATATCTCTATTGCCGTTTTATAAAACTATTGCACACATTGTTGCACATTAAAAGGTATTGTTCAGGATAAAATCTGAAATATAAATAAGCTGAAGCATATTAATACAATACAAGGCCTGGCACCACAGAGCCCGAACACTACGCAGGGAGTAACAATATTAGTGATGGACAGGCTGAAAAAAAATCTGGAAGTATTATTGTATTAACATGATTAATCAGGGTCAAATTATAATGAAGCGAGCAATATAACAAAAGCAATATACACATAGAACTTACATGTATATTACCCTATATGACAACGAAGCAACCAACAAAATATCAAGCATTGACTATTATATGGTTTTATAACACAATGTAGTTCCTCTCGGTAACTTATGTAACATGCCAGAAATCGTTTATACTTGAACGTGCAACCTTGCATAATGTTGGATTATGAATGAACAAAATACGGTTAGCAAGGGCTTTGAAATACATACAGCATACAAAGAGTCCTGCAGAGATGTACCTGCCCACATGTCCTGGTTTTTCGCATGATGCATATTCATCATATATTCATACAACATCTACTTTAGAATTCGAGCAACAAATCGTATTTTTAGATGTTTTTTTTCTTAAATGTAATATTTTGCACACAATTTCTAGACAAGTATGATTCATTGTGGTCAGAACGACCCCTTTGTTGCTTTATATAGAGTTATTGGCTTGAAAAAAAAGGTGCAAACCCAAAAAGAATTTTTTTTTACCCAAAATGCACTTAATGACCCCAAATTGACCCTAAAAGGTCAAATTTGCGGGGGTACGCACCCTGGCCTACAAGCTCAGGCCATATGGGTATGATTCCACATGGGTACCCAATTCTAACAAGCAATGCCATCAAAACTTTTTTGAGAGCCCTTCCTGAGGGTTGGCCGGCCGTCTAATAGGTAAGCAACCACATGTTACAGCAATACTATTTGTTTTTCTTGATACCTCCTTCCCGTGAAGAAGGAAGATCCTTGTCGCCTCCGTGGTGTAGTGGCTAGCGCGCCTAGCTACAAGTCTGCGGGCCCTGGTTCGAATCCGGGACAGAGCAAGTCGGCGGCCAACCCACCAGCTGTTCATCCCCTTTCGGGGTTGATAAATGGGTACCTGGGGAAACCTGGGGAAGGTAATTGTGGTAACGCGGATGTTACACTAGCCCTGTGTCCCGGGGTAACGGGTCCTCACCCACCACAGGCTTATAGGCTAATGCCACGGAGATGAGCACCGAAGCCACTCGCAGCATACCGTATATCCCATCTCCCTATCCCCATCATCAATACCTCCTCCTTCCCTCCTCCTCCTCCTGGAACATCCTTAACTAATGCTAGGTAGAAACAGGTAACCCTTCTCTTCCCTTCTAATAGTGCAATGAGAATATATAAAGAGAGGGAGATAGGTAGATAGGAGGAGGAGTGGAAGAAGATAGGTGGAAGAGTAGGTGGAGAGATTAAAGAAAGGGGGAAGAGGAAAAGAGGAGGTGGAGGAGGAGAGGAAGAAGATAGAGGGACGAAGAGTTGGGAGATTAAAGAAAGGGGGAAGAGAAGATAAAGGGAGTAAAGAAGGTGAAGAGAAATGAGGAGACAGAA